>PISX010017321.1:0-43707 GCA_004024625.1 Mellivora capensis | reverse complement strand
GAATACTATGCAGCCATCAAAAGAAATGAAATCTTGCCATTCGCAATGACGTGGATGGAACTAGAGGGTATCATGCTTAGTGAAATAAGTCAATCAGAGAAAGACAACTATCATATGATATCCCTGATATGAGGAAGTGGAGATGCAACATGGGGGACTAGGGGAGTAGAAAAAGAAGAAAAGAAACAAGATGGGATTGTGAGGAGACAAACCATAAGTGACTCTTAATCTCACAAAACAAACTGAGGGTTGCTGGGGGGAGGGGGTCGGGAAAGGTGGGTGGGGTAATGGACATTGGGGAGGGTATGTGCTATGGTTAGTGCTGTGAAGTGTGTAAACCTGGCGATTCACAGACATGTACCCCTGGGGATAAAAATATGTTTATAAAAAAAAAAAAGGCCCTTTACATCTGTTGTTCCCCCTTGGGGCCCAAGCAGCCAACAGGTCTGAGTCCATTGAGACAGATCAGAAAGAATTAAAGGTTTTACTTACGGCCCCATTCATTCATTTCTCAAATAGTCACAAGATGCCTGTGGTAGGATATTACAGTAAACAAAACAGACAAAATGCCTCCCCTTGTGGAACTTATATTCTATTGGGGCAAGAAATAAGCCAAGCAAATAAACTAGTAAATATATAAAGTAACAGATGGTGCAAAGGCCAAGGAGAAAAACAAATTTATGGAGAGGGGATAGGGATCCTAAGAGAGAGGATTTTTTTTTATTTTTTTTTTAAGATTTTGTTTATTTATTTGACAGAGAAAGACACAGCAAGAGAGGGAGCACAAGCAGGGGGAGTGGGAGAGGGAGAAGCAGGCTCCTGCCTAGCAGAGAGCCCAAGGTGGGGCTTGATCCCAGGACCCTGAGATCAGGGCCCTGAGATCAGGGCCTGAGCTGAAGGCAGACGCTTACCAACTGAGCCACCCAGGTGCCCTGAGAGGATTTATTTTATATAGAATGATAAGAGAAGTCTGCTTTAGTGAGATATCATCAGAGCTGAGATAGCAGGGGGTGAGTTCTGGGAATGTTTGCGGAAGGACACTCCACCAGAAGCCCCAGAAAGTGCAAAGGCCACATGCTTGGCTTCAGAGCACAGACCTCTGCAGATGAAAAGTTCTGAAGTATGACAGACGGAATGGCCCTCAGGTATTAAGGGCTGCTGTGGACAGTCAGAAGCTGTTCCAACTCCCTCAGGCCCTTGAGGCACAGTGAATGACAGCTCCAGGTTTAGACTATGTCTGTGCTATAGGCTACATGCTTTCTTTGGTGCTAGGCCTGAAGGCAAAATTTCCAGGATAGGAACCATTGCCCCTCCATGCTCCTCAAGAAGTTCCCAAACCAGCAATATCCCTTACCTATCAGCTCTGCATGGCCATAGAAAAATCCAGGCACACCTGCCCTGCCCTAAAGGTGGCTATTATGGCGTTTGGTTGGTTTGTACTCATCCTCTGAGTAGTTATTGACAGCAATAGTACAGATGGTAATCTGATCATACGGGTGTCTCTCCCACATTTTGTAAGGGTAACGTCAGTCTTTTCAAGCCTGTGGGTACAGTTGATACTGAAAAGCCTCGGCTGTTTGCAACCACACCTCTTTCCCCTACCATCTGTCCAGGTCTTTGGTCAGAAAGAGTCCCTTTGTTTTTTTATTACTGAGTGCCAGTATGCCCTTGGGATAATCCAGAAGTCTCCATTATGCCACCTTAGCAGTGAAATTCACATTTTAGTATTCCCTAACATAGCCTTCTCCTCTCTGTACTTATTTCCCCAATTTCTCAATCCCACACTGAAGATTATTTTACTAGTACACTAGCCTCTTTCCACCCCATGGGTTAAAGAACACAGGGTTATATGAGTCCAACTCTGTCTCCCATGCTACCCAATAAATTTTACTTTTTTCTTTTGTTTTTAAGATTTTATTTATTTATGACAAAGAAAGATAGCAAGAGAGGGAACAAAAGCACAAGGGAGTTGGAGAGGGAGAAGCAGGCTCCCTGCTGAGCAGGGAACCCGATGGGGCTCTATCCCAGGACCCTGGGATCGTGACCAGGGCCAAAGGCAGACAATTAAGGACTGAGCCGCCCAGGTGCCCTCTATTTTTTTTTTTCCTTGAAGTCTCTTTCTTCCTTCTAAAACAGTCAATGAGCATATAGATTTGCTCTCATTGGAAAGAGCCATCCCCAGAGCTCCATTCCATCTCTGACCTCTAAGGTCATCTTGAGAGTCCTTCTTATATGTTCCAAGGAGGTCACAAGATTTTCCCCAATGCCCCTTTACAATCATGTTTCAGAGGTTTTATTAAAATTGGTGAAAGGCATTTTGTTCCAACTGTGCCCACACAAAAGAATCATTATTGATTTGGCCCTCAGTTGCCAACTAGCCAATTTTTTCTTTGCTGATGGAAATCATGGGCATTTCCTGAACGCTCCCTCCTTGTGCTTCCCAGCACACCAGGCCAACCAAATTGTCACACTAGCTGTGTGCACCTCCACCCAAGAACAAGATTCCTAACCATGAGCAACACACTTAGCAAAGAAAGGACAGCAAACTAGTGGAAAACTAAAGACTACTATTACCACCCTTTGCCCTGTGAGAAAGAGTAGTGACACCTAAAAAAGCCTTTCTTCAAGGACATTTCCAAGGCTGGAGCCCTGCTTCATGTAAGAAAATAACTCACAACTCTAGTTTTCTTTGAAACATTAACAATAATATCAACAACTTCCTTTGTAGCCACTCAAAAGGAAAGGATAAGGAGAATAACATAACCTTTAGTTTTGATTGAGAAAGGTACCGGAATTGCTCAATGCCCCATGAAATTTGTCTGAATGGATCCTGTTTAAGGGTGCCAGTTGGAGGAAATATTATTTATAAAAGCAAACAAGCAACATTCAGTCAGGAAGCAGGACCTCTGAAATAATGTGGAAAATTTTCATTTCAAAACTCCCATTCTTAATGCTTTCCTCATTGGGGATTCCTATACATTTAACTGGTTTTGTTTGAATAATTCCTAAATTCCCCGAATCCTTTACTTCTTGCAACTCTTTCTGAGCACTTTTCTTGTGGAATTTCACAGACCCAAGGACAAAGATACTGTTGCCTAGACTTCGGATACCATTTAATTTCAACATTTTCCTAGATAGATCGAGATGAAATCAAAGTCTGTGTTAAAAAATCTATTGTGACCCATGGAGACAGAAGCCTTGTGTGCTCTGTAGAATGAGTTTTAACCATATCACTCACCTGCCTTCTTTCCTCCTGCCTCATGGGAGACACTGTCCTCCACTCAGGGTCATGTCCTCCTGGAAAAGAGAATGAAAAGAGGAAGTCACAGAGGTCCTTACAAAATAGCCTATTTTTTTCACCACTCATGTTAAGATAAATGAAGTTGTGTTAACGCCAAATCTCTGAAGCCAAACCTCCTCATTTCAAGAAAAACAATGAAAGTTCTCATGAAAATGTTTTAATATGGAAAGGGCAAGTTTGGTAGTTTTTCAAGCACATGAGGTGCTCTTTAAGATAATCTGGATAACTTGGGGCGCCTGGGTGGCTCAATCAGATAAGCGTCCAACTCTTGATTTTGGCTCAGGTCACGCCCTCAGGATCATGAGATCGAGCTCCAAGAGCAGAGTCTGCTTAAGATTCTCTTTCTCCATCTGCCTCTCCCCCCACCTCCATGTGCATTCCCCGGAAAAAAAAAAAAAAAAAGAGATAATCTGAATATCTTGACAGGAACACAACAGAGCCATCCAGCTCTTTGACCAGATTTTGATATGGTCATCAAACTAAAAATTAAGGCACCTTTATTAACTATTAGTTTGAAAAGCCCTGTGGAGGAGGATTGACTAAAAACTATAGTGTACTTGGAAAGGGATTGCTAACAGCCCTTACTTCTGTTTTATGCACTAAAACTCATTCCCAATTTACAACAAATATAAAAACTCTCATTGGCATCAGAGTATCAGTTTGGAGATACAGCCTAGAAACCAGCAAATCATATTAGTGCTATCTCTCTCTAGAACATAAAGAGTATTGTCTTTGAAACAAAACATGTAGCTGAAACTCTGAGCAGAAACACGTCTCAGCATCTCCTCGTCAGTCATAAATGGTGACATCCAGGGTCAGCGGGAGACTTGGAGGCCATCTGGCTCAAAGTCCATGAAAGACTGGAATCTCTCAGCAGCATCCCAGTCCTTGAAGGATGACATCCTTCAATAGGCCTGACTCTGGTTCTCAGCAGTTCATCAGCCTTTCAACTCACACCACAAGAGGTAATAGCTGTTTCCCAAAGAATGAATGGCCCACAGCTCCAGGTGCTTCTGGAAAGGACTTCTGGTGGGCTTCCAAATGATCCCCAAATGTAAATCCTTTCCTTCATTTATGACCAAAGAAAGTACAATCCCATATATATTCACCTATACATAGAACTAAGATTTTCCACGAGTTGAATAATAAGTGAGTTATTATGGATTCCTAATATTTGAAGATCATAAACAACTCAGCACATCATTAGAATTTAAGAAATGAGGTACTTTATAAGCAGTCAGTTGCTTCAGTGCTCAAAATACTGGAAAGCTAGTAATAGGCATGAAAACAATCAGGATGCTTTAGAACTTCATTAATCCTATGGTTTATTTTTTATTTTTTATTGTTGCTTTTTTCACTTCATACTTATAAATTAATGTTGGTTTAGCTTTATTGTTCTCAATTTAATTTACTAAACATTTTTTGGTTATTGAGGATCATGTAGTTGATAATTTGGTTAACATTTGTTAATGGATATTTGCATTAATGGTATTTTTGGCTTATATTTCAAATAGCTAATTGTTAAAATATGTGCATATTAAGGTTTAAATAAGAATCACCCATGTTACTAATGCTAAAGAAGATGTGTACAAACCACACACTACCGCCTCAACCTACATTGACTAATGGCTAATAACATGCACATTTTTGGTAGAGTACTAATTGAATTTGTACAGATGAGTGAGTGTCAACATACTATCAAAATAATTGTGATTTTTTTTTTTTTTGCTTAGAGGGTATTTTATAGTACACGTGTATAAGCTCACACTGAATATTGATTTTTTCCTTTGTTATCCATGCGTTATTTAGTCTAAAAGGAGGAATGAATTGTGTAGATAGCCTAGAACTTTTAGTTCCCACTATCCTCCATCACTAAAGTGGGCCATGATTAAACAAATAAAACGTTTCAGGCACTGGGGTGGCCCAGTTGGTTGAGCATCTGACTCTTGATTTTAGCTCAAGTCATGATCTCAGTGTCCTGGGATCAAGTTCCACATCAGGCTCTGCATTCACTGGGGGAGTCTGCTTAAGATTCCCTCTCTTCCTTTACCTCTGCCCCTCCCCCTGCTCAGGTGTTCTCTCTTTCTCTCTCTCAAATAATTTTAAAAAAAGTAGAAAAACCACTTCTTTGAATCACAGAACACCCTAAAATGTATTAAAGTCAGAGACATTTAAACATGAGCCTTTTTACTTTTTATTAAGGATGTAGTCAGATTGCCAAAGAAACCCTGTTAGCATAGGTGAGACTAAATGAGTGACAAAATTCTTCTCTTCTTTTGATTGTCCTGTGCCCAATCTGTGTGTCCTCTCAAAGTCATTCTCCTCAGGGAGTTTTGGCCATAGTTATCTTTTTTTTGTTTGTTTTTTTGGAGTGTAGTTGGCACATTATGTTAGTTTCAGGTGTACAAATATACTGGCTCAACAAATTTAAACATCATACTTACAGTCACCATAAGTGTAGCTCCCATATGTCACCATCCATCGGTATTACAATATCAGTGACTGTATTCTCTGTGCTGTGCCTTTTATTCCCATGACTTACTCATTTCATAATCAGGAAGCTTGTACCCCCTCCTCCCCTTTACCACTTTAGTCCATCCCCCACCACTATCACCTCTGGCAACCATCAGTTTGTTCCCTGTGTTTACAGGTCTGATTACACTTTGTTTGTTTATTCACATCAGTTGTTTTTTTTTTTTTTTAATAAATTCCACATATGGGTAAAATCATATGGTATGTATCTCTTTCACTCTGACTTAGTTCACTTAGCACAATACCCTCCAGGTCCTCCATGCTGTTGCAAATGGCAAGATCTTGTCTTTTTCCTGTGTTAGTATAAGATTTCACTGTGTGTGTGTGTGTGTGTACACATCTTCCTTCTCCATTTATCTACTGATGTATTAGGATGCTTCTGTGTCTTGGCTACTGTACATAATGCTGCCATAAACAAAGGTGTGCATATGTCCTTTCAAATTAGTGTTTTCACTTTCTTTTGGTAAATACCTAGTAGGAGTATTGAATCACACGATATTTCTATTTGTAATTTTTTTAGAAACCTCCATACTGTTTTCCACAGTGGCTGTACCAATTTACATTCCCACCAACAGTGTACAAGCATTCCTTTTCCTCCACATTCTTCCCAATGTTTGCTATTTCTTTTTGATTTTAGCTATTCTGACAGGTGTGAGGTCACATCTCATTGTGGTTTTGATTTCTGTTTCCCTGATGATTACCGACATTGAGCATCTTTTCATGTGTCTGCTGTCCATCTATATATGTTCTTTGGGAAAATGCCTGTTTAAAAACTTCTGCCCATTTTTTAATCGAGGGGTGTGTGTGTGTGTGTGTGTGTGTGTGTGTTTATTGATTGGCTGATTGATTGGTGTTGACTTCTATTAATTCTTTATAGGTTTTGGATATTAACATCTTATAGGATATATCATTTGCAAATAACCCTGTCCATTCAGTATGTTTCCTTTCTGTTTTACTCATGGTTTCCTGTGCTATGCAAAGTGTTTATTTTGATGTTGTTCCAATAGTGTTTTTTTTTTTTTTTTGCTTTAGTTTCCCTTACCTTAGGAGATATATCTAGAAAAATGTTGCTATAGCAAATGTCAGAGAATTTACTGCCTGTGTTCTCTTCTAGAATTTTTATGGATTCCAGGTCTCACGTGTAGGTCTTTAATTCATTTTAAGTTTATTTTTGTGTATGATGTTAGAAAGTGGTCTGGTTTTATTCTTTTGCATGTAACTGTCCAGCTTTCCCAGAACAGTTGATTGAAGAGACTGTCTTTTTCCCAGTATATATCTTGTCTCCTCTGTCATAGATGAATAGATACATTTAATTGAAGGTTTATTTCTGAGCTCTCTGTTCTGTTCCATTGATCTATGTGTCTCTTTTTATGCCAGTGCCATACTGCTTTACTATAGGCACTACAGTACCTCCAGATTTGGTTTTCTTTCTCAAGATTACTTTGGCTATTTGAGGTCTTTTGTGGTTCCATACAAATTTTAGCATTATTTATTCTGGTTTGTGAAAGATGCTGTTGGTATTTTGATAAGGATTTAATTAAAAATTAATTAAATTAAATTTAAATTTAAATTTAAAAAATTAAATAAAATAATATTGAACCTGTGGACTGCTTTGGGTAATATGGACATTTTAGTAATATTAAGTCTTCTAATATACAAACATGGAATATCTTTCCATTTGTTGTGTCATCTTTAATTTTTTTCCTCAGTGTTTTACAGTTTTCAGAGTATAAGTCTTTCACGTCTTTGGTTAAGTTTATTCCTAGGTATTTAATTATTTTTGGTGTAACTGTAAATAGAATCATTATCTTAATTTCTTTTTCTCTACTTTGTTACTGGTATATGTAAATATCAATTGTTGGGTAATAATTTTATATCCTACTATTTTACTGAATGCATTTATTACTGCAGAAAGTTTTTTGGTGGAGTCTTTAGAGTTTTCTATGTATAGTATCATGTCATTTACAGATAGTGACAGTTGAACTTCTTCCTTACCAATATGGATGCTTCTAATTTCTTTTTCTTGTCTGATTGCTGTGGATAGGACTTCCAATACTATGCTGAATAGAAGTTGGTCCACAGTAAGCATGAACTGAATTTTGTAATGACAGACATTAGAAACAAGTTCCTTTTACTAAATAACAAGAATAAAGACTGCTTCTCAAGTTTTTCTACCTTTTAATGTCCTGATGACATCTTGGTGATAACTTTAATGAAATAATTTTTTTTTGAAGAACCATGTTTTGCTCAGTGTACCCTTATAAAGATAATTTAAAATCAAATATTAAAATAGTTATACTAATTTTTAAGATAGGATAAATCAAGATAAAATAGAAAGGCTGAATAAATCATTATTAGGGAAGTAGATGAACAAAGCCACCTATGCAGTTTCTCCAAGGTTTGTGTTCCAAGACATTGGCAGTGGTAGAAGCAAGATATATGGGTAGGGCCGGGTAGGCTCCACAAAGTAAGCCATAAAAATTACCAGGGCACAGAGCCTTTTCCAGAGAAGTCCATCTATACCTTAATTTCTCTAGGAAGAGTTAAAGGAGTACGGGTTTCTCTGCAGGTACACACCCATTTGGTCTGTTGAGACATTGGATCCTGGTAGTAAACTTCAAAGAGCAGTTTTTACTGCTTTTAGTTTTTGACGCCCCACACAATATTCACTGTGTCCTTTGGGAATAAAGCCTGAAAGAAGGAAAGGTTGGCCTGAAGTTCTTTCCCCTTTCGACATTCTTAATGGCAGCATCTAAAAACTCACTTCAGTTTAGGGAAATTTTATCATTCTAATGGTGAATGATGAGTGTAAAATGTTGGAGATATATGACAATTTAAAATTTTTTATTTGGACTGGCATGGTTTACTGTGTTTTTAAATGCAGAACCTTTCTGTTCTTAAATATTTAATCAGTGTAAAAGAATTAGGTGTGGTCAGCAGAATGCCTTGTGCTGCTGATTGTCATTAATGCTGGCCAGTCTTCCCTGCACTAGACACAGCTGAGCAATGTTCAAAGACTGTCCTAAAATACTGGACCAACATGTAAATGTCAAAGCAATAAAGGATAAAGGAACTCTTGCCTCCAGCTTGATCTTTCCCTCAGATAGTAACCTCTTACTCCTTTGGAGTAGTCCCAACTACTTTTCCTGGACAGAAAAACCAAGAGGTGTATATATCCTTATCATCAATTCATTTTAAAATCTCTTTCCCATTTTTTTCAAGACATTTAAATTATCCTTCACTTTCTATACATACACTCTGGGAAAAAGGCTTGACTTCTCCTTAGTAATTAGAAACCACTGGGAAAAATATATTACACTTGAGAAGAACAGTGAGTCATGGCACTTATTTACTTGCTCTATTATTAAGTAACAGAAATGGCCTAATGAGTCAACGTTCTGATCCATTTGGAATCTGTACCATTTAACTCTCCTTCCCTATCATTATACTGTCCTTAAGAATTGTATGAGGAATTAGATAAAGTTCACCTAAAGTTACTTCTGGATTTTTCAACTACATTTGAGTGATCACTTATTTTATTAAAATATTCAAACAAGAAGTCAGAATAAAAGGTCCATCAGAAATAGTGTAATCTCTGTTTATCAATTACTTTTTATCTCTTCATTTAATAAATACCTATTAATTACCTATTATATGCCAGGCTGTGCGCACATACAACAATGAACAACATAAAAATTGCCTTGGTCTTCTGGCACCTTCAAAGTGGTAGATGACACAACCAAGTTAAGCCATTTGCAATGTAGCATGAAAAGTGCTAAAATAGGGTAAATATGCATGAATAAGACATATGTCTTTGTGACAACACCTAAGAAGAGCTCTTAATTGAGACTGAGGGTAGTTGAGAGGTTTCCCAGAAGAAATCACATAGAACCTGAGAACCAAAGTGCACACAGGAATACAGGTGAGAGAGACTATCATGTTCATTTCTTCAGAAAGGACTATGGAGACACCTGAGTGGCTCAGTCGGTTAAGTGACAGCCTTTGGCTCAGGTCATGATCCTGGGGTCCTGGGATTGAGTCCCACATTGGACACCCTGCTCCACGGGGAGCCTGCTCACCCCTCTCCCTCTGCCTCTCGCTCTGTCTTTCATGAATAAACAAAATCTTAAAAGAAAAGGACTATGGGCATTTTCTGGAATAGGAAAGTATCCAGAAATAAGACCAAAAAGGTAGACATTGTCAAGAGCAGTTGGTAGCCAGTGAACGGTTTTGGATATAAACAGACTGGTATTTTAGAAATGTCAAACTGAGGGCAATGAGGAAAATCAACTGGAGAAGATGGCCCAAAGGCACTCACTTCAGTAACTGGGTAGGAGGTGATGGCTTTCCTTGGACAGATGCCAGGGGGATTGAAAATGGAGGCAACATAATTGGGACCATGAGAGACTAGAAATGTGTGGAAGGGTCATAGGAGAGGAAGTGAGAGCTTGGGCAAGGAACTAACAGGTGGCACCACTCACTGAGGAAAGAAGATGTTGATTAACAGGTTGGAGGCAAGATAATTAATTTGATTTTAAACACACTGGCTTTGATTTGCCTGGGGGATATGTAAAATGCACATGGTCAGGAATAAGTTGAAAAAGCAGATCTAAAGTGAAAAATGAGAACAGGCTTGGAAACAGTTTTAACTACAAGTCAAGTGACAAAATGGGAAATTTAGATCCTCTTTTATATATATTTTTAGAAATGTTTTATGGTAGTTAACTTAGTTAACTTTGTAAACTTCTCCTGGAATCTCCAAAGAAGAGAACACAATTTCCCACCTTTGTTCTTCAAATATCTGTGGCAGCACTGTAATTTCTAATGAGATTATTTATTTTTAACATTATTGCTGATAACCAGAGAGAAAAGACAATAGGGAACAAAATAAACTGCCACAGGAAGAGCTAGGTGAAGAACAGCCACCCTGTGAGATGATGTATTTTCAAAATACAGAAAATAAAATATTTCCTATTTCATAAAATATTTGCAATAAAAATTAGATGCATGAAGGGAGTACAATATTTTACTGGATTTTTATTCTCTAGTTTTTTTTTAAGATTTTTTATTTTATTTATTTGACAGACAGAGATCTCAAGTAGGCAGAGAGGCAGGCAGAGAGAGAGAGACGAGGAAGCAGGCTCCCCGTGGAGCAGAGAGCCCAATGTGGGACTCGATCCCAGGACCCTGGGATCATGACCCGAGCTGAAGGCAAAAGCTTTAATCCACTGAGCCACCCAGGCACCCCTATTCTTTAGTTTTTTAAAGTCTACTCTACTTCTCAGATTAATAATTTTCAGAATCATGGGGCAAGGGGTATCTCAGGAGGTTAAAGCCTCTGCCTTCGACTCAGGCCATGATCTCAGGATACTGGGATTGAGCCCCACATTGGGCTCTCTGCTCAGCAGGGAGCCTGCTTCCCTTCCTCTCTCTCTGCCTGCCTCTCTGCCTACTGATCTCTGTCAAATGAATAAATAAAATCTTTTTAAAAAATAGTAATTTTCAGAATCAGTGTTTTGTGTCTTTCTTGATTTCTATGGAAGCCATTAAATATACTTCAATACAGCAATATCATCCTTTCTGTAACCCTCACAACTATTTACTAATGATAATCTAGACACAGACAGGGACCTTTGGCAATTGAGAATAATCTATTGGTGGCTTGAGAAGGGTCATAAAAAAAGTACTTTTTTCTCAGTACAATATCCATTTTCCTAAAAAAGTTGAAAATTTGCATTTTGAAGTAGAATGAAAAATATGACATATTTCTCATCTACCTTTGATTCATTCCAAATTTATTTCTAAGACCTGAGTGGTTTTTAAAGCAGTTGACATTATCAGATCAATAATATATGCTATACAGCAAAGAAAAAAAACTAACAAAATGCTCACATACAAAAAATACACAGGTGCCTTCTGCATTCTTAAGAAAATAAAGGATTTCTCTAGTGTGTTTTTTGTTTGTTTGTTTGTTTTGTTTTTGTCAAGACTTCAGTAGATATACATTCTTGTCGTGACCAGGCCTTTAAGGCCACTAGAGAAAGTGAGCTCTGGCAGGAGTTTTCATTTATTACTGCAGAGACTGAACAGAAGGGGTGACTATTCTGTGTATTACTTCGCTAGGGCTGCAATAACAAAGTGCCACAGACTGCATGGCTTAGACAAAAGAAGTTTATTTTCTTTTTTAATTTATTTTATTTTATTATTTTTTATTTCTTTTCAGCGTAACAGAATTCATTGTTTTTTGCACCACACCCAGTGCTCCATGCAAATACGTGCCCTCCCTAATACCCACCACCTGGCTCCCCCAACCTCCCACCCCCTGCCCCTTAAAAACCCTCAGGTTGTTTTTCAGAGTCCATAGTCTCTCAGAAGTTTATTTTCTCATAGTTCTGGAGGTTAAATGTCCAAGATCAAGATGTCACAGAGTTCATTTCCCCTGAAGTCTCTCTCTTTGGCTTGCATTGGCCACCTTCTTACTATGTCCTCACATGGTCTTTTTATTTTTTTTATTCTTTTTTATTTTTTGAGAGGGAGAGAATATGAGAGGGGAGAGGGTCAGAGGGAGAAGCAGACTCCCCAGTGAGCAGGGAGCCCGATGTGGGACTCGATCCTGGGACTCCAGGATCATGACCTGAGCTGAAAGCAGTTGCTTAACCAACTGAGCCACCCAGGCACCCTCGTCTGTCTTTTTTATACATGCATGTTCTTCTTATAAGGGCACCAGGCAGACTAGGTGGGGATCTTCCTTAGGTTCCTTAGGTCTTTAGAGATCTCAATTGCCTCTTTGAAGACCTCATTTCAAGAGACAATCCAGTTACATTCTGAGATATTAAAAAGATTAGGACTTCAATCTAAGAATTTTGAGAAGACACAGTTGAGCCCGTAACACCTTGCTTGCCTCAAATTCATAGGCAGGAAAGTAACAACTCTAATGGTTTTGGAGGCAAGAAGAATTGAACACTGTTTTCTCTTGTTTCTGTGACTTTACAACCCAAAAATGAACTAAAAAGATTCTTTTTTATGGAAAAATAAAACTTTAAGTTTATCTAAATACAGAATGTTAAATGATAGATTAAGGACACAGTTTGGCAACCCACGGCAATCATAATTGAGTATTTGTTAATGCACTGTGTTTAGCAAACTCACCTAGCAAGCTTGGCAAAGAGGCAAAACCTCCAAGGCTGGTGAGTTGTTTATAGTTAATTCTGAGGGATGCCACTTCTAAATTTGTACAAACTGTAGCTTGTGTTTTTTGTAGAAGCACTAGAGACTTTCTAAATTGAATTGACGGTTTGGAAGGTAAGTCCTAATAACAAAATAAATGCTTTTTTTCCCTAAAACTTCAATTATTTCTTATGTCCCAAAGTTTTTGCATTTCTTGTGCTGTCAAAAATTAAGAAATGTTACATCTTTTAAAGTTCATAAGCATTTAGCACTAACTGTAGTAAAAGATTAAATAAATTTAAAATCAATCTGTAATTAGATAAGAAATTATGTTTTCAAGTATAAGAAAGATTGTGTGTGAGTGTGTAAGTCTTCAGTCATTAAATGAGCGAACCATGTTGCATGCGAGACATTTTTTTAGTATGAGCTTCCTTATATAGCTTTTTTCCCATCAAAAACAATATTCCTATATTGTATGTATGTTTTTAAATAGTTACTAGAAAACAATCAGATAATGCTAATAAAGAATTTAGTGAGTATTAATCACTGATTTTGATATACTTGTTTTTAAGAGTCTTAGAAATGAAAAAATAACTACCTAAAAGTACTTCCTAATTGTAGAATGTCAAATATCATGGCATAGTGGTAGAAATTATAACTTCGGTGTCCTTCCTCTGTCAGTGATACTTGTCAAACTTCAAGTTTCTTATTTCTCTGAAGATTTCCCTTCATTACAAAAGGATATTAAATTAGTATGGATGGGCATTATCAAAGAAGCAGATGCCGATTCCATCTATCTTAGTAGTAACTCCCTTAGTAGACTCCAAGGCAAAGAAGTAGCCTGTCAACAACAATGTCCCAGGACTTTCAGCGTTTGTAGAAGACATACTGGATAAGGAAATCTCCCAACCTGCTGCATAGATGTTGAAATGTTGGGCAATATTTAACAATCACCCCACCCCATAAAAGACCTTAAATTCATAGTCCAGACTGAAACCAAAAGAAGGAAATTCTCAGATACCAGACATGATTAGTACTTCAAAGTGAGCATGTTAAATTGTAGTCAGTGCCAAGAGGCTTAAAGGAAATCAGGAACAAGTTATCAATTAATGGCTGGGACTTAGATTACATGGGGAAGGGACACTAGACCATAGAATTGTGGTAGCAGGGAGCTGGAACTGAGCTTCATGCATAAACCCAAGGGTGAAGTAAGACTGTTTCATAAATGAAATGGAAACAAGAATTTCCTGGAATAACTAGAAGGAAGTTTGCTGTTTACCCACTGCTATGTGTTGAAATATAACCAATCACAAGAAACTGAAAACCTAAGCCTGCCCCATTCAAGGATAAAGGTCTGAATTTATGTGATACATAAGGTACTATATCCTCCATCTGAGAAATTAATATAAAAAAATCTACCAAAGACAGGGCAAATAGGACTGCTATAGGGATGGAACCCCATGGAAGAAGAGTTAATCATTTTAAAAGAATGACAACCTCTCAATAAATTAACCACATAAGAGTGAGTTGACAAACAAATGGCAGATTTGTAAATACACGAGGAATGGAGAAAATGGAACAACTATAAAGGGACTTCTAATTATTTACAATGCTCAGAAAGAAAGCTATAAGACAAAAACAGGGCAGTATGAAAAAGAAAAGGAAGATTTAAAACATAACAGATATTCTATAAATAAAAATATATAGTTATAATTTCTAAAGTTCAAAAGGGCAAATTTAACAGTAAAGTAATATAATTAAAGAGACTAAGTGAATTAGAGAAATCCAAGAGAATCATGTAAAATAAATAAATAAATAATATTAAAGAGAATTCAAGACATAAGGCAAAAAGAATGAAAAGAGCTCAGTGTTTTTAAAAGAGAATAAAGAAGGAATATTTAAAGCAATAATGAATGTCTTTTAGCATATAATAGAAACGCATACATTTCCAAGTTGAAGGATTTCATCAAGTTTTCAGCCATAAAAAAAATGGAAGTCTGTATATAGGTATGTTATAGTGGGATGGCAAAAGGTAATGATGTGATCTTTTGACATATCAATGTCAAAAAGAGAAAATCTTAAAGGTCACCAGAAATAAAAGATACATTGTCAGCAAAGAAACAATTAAACTGATATCAGACTATGCATCAACAATGATCATAAAAAAAGAACGGGAAAAAATCCTTAAAGGGTTGAGAGAAGATACTATCATCCCCAAATTCCAACTACATTCTCACTTAAGTGAAAGTGAAATAAAGATAAGTGGAGTTAGAAAGATTATACTATTCTCCCATGGAAAGAACTTCTCAAGTTCTATATCAGGAAGGAAACTAAACCAAGAAAGCAGTAGCTGGATGTAAAAATAAATGGTAAGCACAGAAATGGGTAAAAGATTTTCGCATATATAATTTAGTATTGACTGTTTAAAAATGTTTTCCAGTAGACTAAGTTATAGAGCTTTAACAATGAGGTAGCACTCCAATATAACCCCCCCCCAGAATGGCTAACATGGAAGAGATCAATAATATCAAGTGTTGAAAAGGAATAAATAATAACCAGAACTCTTAAACACTCCTGTAGGCAGGTAAATTGATATGATCGCTTTGAAACTGAGCTTAGGCATACCTTGCTACCCAGCAAATCCATTAGGCTAGAATATATCAAAACAGAAAGGTGTACATATTGAACCAGAAGAAATGTTCTAGAATCCTCTCAGAAGCTCTATTTATAAGATCCCCACTGGAAATGATCCAAAAACCCATCAGAGGAAATTGGACAAATAATTTCTATATCCCATACACTGTATGTATTAAACAGCAATAAGAATGAAGAAAAAATAGCCACCATGAAACAATACACAAGAATCTCACCAACATAACAGTGAGTGAAAGAATCCAGGCACAGGAAGGTACAGGATGTTTGATTACATTTAGTCAAAGTGTAAAATCAGGCAAAATCAATTCATGATGTTAGAAGTTCTGATAGTAGTTACCCCTGAAGGAAGAAGTACCTGAAAGAGGGTGTGAGGGGAGCTTCTAGAATAATTGAGATATTCTAGATCTCAGGCTGCAGTCCAGTCACTTAAATGATTATGTTCAGTTTGTGAAATTTTACTAAGGAACACACTAATAATATACATACTTTTCTTCTACACAGTATTCCACAATTAAAAAAAAAAACCTTAAAGCATAGGAGGTCGTAAAGATTACTTATTGGGCACCTGGGTGGCTCAGTGGGTTAAGCCTGCCTTAGGCTCAGGTCATGATCCCAGGGTCCTGAGATCGAGCCCCATATTGGGCTCTCTGCTGAGTAGGGAGCCTGCTTCCCCCTCTCTCTCTGCCTGCCTCTCTGCCTACTTGTGATCTCTGTCTGTCAAATAAATAAATAAAATCTTTGAAAAAAAGATTACTTACTTATTGCAAACAGGGAAAAAAGACATTTACAATAATGCTGTCTGGAAAACACCACAAGAACACAATATGTTATTATGTCCCTCCTGACAGAAAACATAAAATGTTGTCTATACAGATTTCTGGCCCAAAATGCTTAACCTAATCATAAGGAAAAATAAATCAATCCTGGTTATCTGACATTCTACGGGAAAACTGTCTTGAACTCTTCAAAAAATGTCAGATTATGCAAGAAACTAAAGGGCAGGGACTGCTCCAGATTAAAGCAAACTGAAGAAATAGGACAACAAAATCCAGTGCATGATCCTTGAAATGATGTTGGATTTAGAAAATAAAATATTATAAGGCTATTTTCAGAGTCATGGGAGAAGTTAGAATAAGGACTGGATATTGGATGGTTTTCCTACATTGCTGTGAATTTCCTGGATGTGAGAGCAGCTTTGTGGTCATACAGAAGCAGGGTGTTTTCTGAGGGGATCCTTTCTGAACCATGAGGGAGTAGTGTTGCATGATGTGAACAACATACATAAAGGAGAGAAATCTTGAAAGCAAAGGTGGCAAAATGTTAATTTGTGGATCTAAATGAAGAGTACATCGTGCTATTATACTCTTCTTTCAACTTTTCTGTAGGTTTGACATTGATTGAAATAAAAAGTTGGTGGTACAGTGAACCGATGTACTCTCATTTTAAGAACAATCTGTACATGAAAGGTTGTAGGTGCCAGGGTGAGATTTGGGTTAAAGAATCCTAATGTCCTCATCACATTTGCAATACAACATAAAGAAACCAATTAATCTTAGACTTTGTTAGTTCAGGTAAATGTGTTTAAAAAATAAAAGTTAAAAGGAAAATAGAGGATGTAGAGTATTTAACTATCGAACTAGTAATGAGAGAAAAAAAATGAGACAAAATGAGAGAATTCTGAAAGCAAAAAAAAAAAAAAAAAAAAAAAAAAAAAAAAAAAAAAAAAAAAAAAAAAAAAAAAAAAAAAAAAAAAAAAAAAAAAAAAAAAAAAAAAAAAAAAAAAAAAAAAAAAAAAAAAAAAAAAAAAAAAAAAAAAAAAAAAAAAAAAAAAAAAAAAAAAAAAAAGAGAGAAAGAGAAAAAAATAAACTTGATCAGTCCTGCAAAAGGCTTGAAATGACAACCAGAAAAAAAAGAGAAACAAAGATAAAGTAGAAGAAAATATCAAATAAGATGACAGAAACAAGTCCAAATATGAATCACAATAAGTGGCAAACATATTAACATCAGCACTAAATGTCACAGATGAACAGACTGGATTAACATTATAAAATCCAACTCTGAGCAGCTCACCTTATATACTCTTAAGGCAAAATAGCATAGAATTAGTAAAAATACAGAGATATATATATAAATACAGAGGCATGTATATAAATACTAGGCAAAGATAAAACCTCATAATAACCATAACCAGAATAATAATCATACTGAGAAGAAACAAAATGGAATCTTAAGCAAAAAGGTTTGATAGTGATAGGAAAAGACACTGAATAATGATAAACAATTTACCAAGAAGACATTGACTCAATGAACATGAACAGTCTTTCAGTGTGACCAAGAAAAGTGTGTGATTATGTGTGTGTGTGTGTACTGATAGAATTAAAAGGAAAAAGAGACTAATGCACTAGCACAGCTGGATATTTCAATATACTTTTTTTCAGAAACAATGGGTAAGTAAGAAAAAATGGTAGGGTACCAAACATTTAAAAACATGATGGACAACAATAGCCAATCTATGGAAAGAACCTAGATGTCCATCAACAGATGAATGGATAAGGAAGATATATATACACAATGGAATACTATGCAGCCATCAAAAGAAATGAAATCTTGCCATTTGCAATGACGTGGTTGGAACTAGAGGGTATCATGCTTAGCGAAATAAGTCAATCAGAGAAAGACAACTGTCATATGATCTCCCTGATATGAGTAAGTTGAGAGGCAACATGGGGGGTTTGGAGGGTAGGAAAGGAATAAATGAAACAAGACAGGATTAGAAGGGAGACAAACCATAAGAGACTCTTACTCTCACAAAACAAACTAAGGGTTGCCGGGGGGAGGGGGTAAGAAGAGTGGTGGTTGGATTGTGGACATTGGGGAAGGTATGTGCTATAGTGAGTGCTGTGAAGTGTGTAAACCTGGTAATTCACAGACCTGTACCCCTGGGACTAGTAATACATTATATGTTAATTTAAAAAACCATGATGGACAAACTTTTTCTTATATGTAGAACCTTGAATTCATAAATGAGCAAAAGTATATCATTTTCAAGCACACATAAAACATTTAAAAAAACTGGCTACTTCTCCAATGACTCAGTTATCATGTAGGCCATGATCTCTCACTGAAATGAAATTTTAATGAAATTTATTAATAAAAATATAGTTAAGAATACATTTGAACACTAACCATATATACACATGCACATTCATATCACACACTCAGTCTTAATTAACCTATAAGTTTAAAATAAATCACCAAGGAACATTATGAAATACTTAGAAAAATATTACAGTAAGAATAGCATATTTAAAAAATCCTATGAATATAACTTACAGTGATATTTAGAAGGAAAATCATAACTTTAACTGTATTTATTTCTTAAAAACTGAAAATAATTTCATTTATCTGTTAATCTGAAAATGCTAGATAAAGAATAAAACTATAAATTCAAATAGAAGGAATGAAATAAAAAATAGGAAAAAAATATGAACTCCTCATGTCAGTTTTTTTTAAAGGAAAAAGAAAACAAAATCATATCTTGAAAGAAGTTGCTGTGGCTGATATCAAAGAGGTTACTGCCTATGTTCTCCTTTAGGATTCTGATGGATTCCTGTCTCACATTGAGGTCTTTTATCCATTTCGAGTTTATCTTTGTGTACAGTGTAAGAGAATGGCCGAGTTTCATTCTTCTACATATAGCGGTCCAATTTCCCAGCACCATTTATTGAAGAGACTGTCTTTTTTCCACTGTATATTTTTTCCTGCTTTGTCAAAGTTTATTTGGCCATAGAGTTGAGGGTCCATATCTGGGCTCTCTACTCTGTTCCTCTGGTCTATGTGTCTGTTTTTATGCCAGTACCATGCTATCTTGGTGATCCCAGCTTTGTAGTAAAGCTTGAAATCAGGTAATGAGATGCCGCCAGTTTTATTTTTGTTTTTCAACATTTCCTTAGCAATTCGGGGTCTCTTCTAATTCCATATATATTTTAGGATTATTTGCTCCAGCTCTTTGAAAAATACTGGTGGAATTTTGATCGGAATGGCATTAAAAGTATAGGTTGCTCTAGGCACTATAGACATTTTAACAATGTTTATTCTTCAGATCCAAGAGCATGGAATGGTCTTCCATCTTTTTGTGTCTTCTTCAATTTCTTTCATGAGTGTTCTGTAGTTCCTCGAGTACAGATCCAGCAACTTCTTTCAAGATATGTCTCCAAAGGCAAAGGAAACAAAAGCGAAAATGAACTTCTGGGACTTCATCAATATCAAAAGCTTCTGCACAGCAAAGGAAACAGTCAACAAAACAAAGAGGCAACTCACGGAATGGGAGAAGATATTTGCAAATGACAGTACAGACAAAACGTTGATATCCAGGATCTATAAGGAACTTCTCAAACTCAACACACACAAAACAGATAATCATATCAAAAAATGGGCAGAAGATATGAACAGACACTTCTCCAATGAAGACGTACAAATGGCTATCAGACACATGAAAAAATGTTCATCATCACTAGCCATCAGGGAGATTCAAATGAAAACCACATTGAGATACCACCTCACACCAGTTAGAATGGCCAAAATTAGCAAGACAGGAAACAACATGTGTTGGAGAGGATGTGGAAAAAGGGGAACCCTCTTACACTGTTGGTGGGAATGCAAGTTGGTGCAGCCACTTTGGAGAACAGTGTGGAGATTCCTCAAGAAATTAAAAATAGAGCTTCCCTATGACCCTGCAATTGCACTACTGGGTATTTACCCCACAGATACAGATGTAGTGAAAAGAAGGGCCATCTGTACCCCAATGTTTATAGCAGCAATGGCCACGGTCGCCAAACTGTGGAAAGAACCAAGATGCCCTTCAACGGATGAATGGATAAGGAAGATGTGGTCCATATACACTATGGAGTATTATACCTCCATCAGAAAGGATGAATACCCAACTTTTGTAGCAACATGGACAGGACTGGAAGAGATTATGCTGAGTGAAATAAGTCAAGCAGAGAGAGTCAATTATCATATGGTTTCACTTATTTGTGGAACATAACAAATAACATGGAGGACATAGGAAGATGGAGAGGAGAAGGGAGCTGAGGGAAATTGGAAGGGGAGGTGAACCATGAGAGACTATGGACTCTGAAAAACAACCTGAGGGTTTTGAAGGGGCAGGGGGGGTGGGAGGTTGGGGGAGCCAGGTGGTGGGTATTATGGAGGGCACGTATTGCATGGAGCACTGGGTGTGGTGCAAAAACAATGAATTCTGTTACGCTGAAAAGAAATTTAAAAAAAAAAAGAAAACAAAATCAGCAAAAGTGATTTACTTGTCAAAACTGACAACTAAAACTGAATGGACAATAAATATGTGAAAATATTTGTAACCTCACTTGTAATTAGGAAAATAGAAATTAACACAATAAGATGCAATTTCATATGATAAAACAGATAAACTAGGACAAGCATGATGTGAGAAACAGGAAGTTTCACAAAGTGCTAGCAAGGGTTTACATTCACTCTAGAAGTATCAGGCAATAGCTAGACACATGAAAATGTGCACATCCAAATCCCTACCATTCCACCCTACCATTTTTAAAGAGATTTCTTAGAGAAGCTCTTGCACCAGGAAAATCAATGAAGCTATAGGAGAATCACAAAGATAGAAATATATATATATATATATATATATATATGCTATTATAAATCGTATAATGTCACTAATGTGGAATTTTTTTTTAAGATTTTATTTATTTATTTATTTGACAGACAGAAATTACAAGTAGGCAAGAGAGGAAGGCAGGAAGAGAGAGGAGGAAGCAGGCTCTCCACGGAGCAGAGAGCCCGATGTGGGGCTCGATCCCAGGACCCTGGGATCATGACCTGAGCCGAAGGCAGAGGCTTTAACCCACTGAGCCACCCAGGCACCCTAATGTGGAATTTTTAAAAAACACATTAAACAATGAAGGCATAAAAATGCCTATAGTGAAAGTACATGTAAAAGAATCAGTAGAACAACATAGACTACAAAAATCTTAATCTGAAAGAATAACTAAGGAATTCAAAGTAGTAGCTGCTTCTGGGGAGAAGAGAAATTTTTGGAAAGTAGCAGTGGGGGCTGAACAAAGTGGATTTTAAATCTATTGGTAATATTTATAAATGCTATCTTGATGGTAATTTATATAACCTCTAAACCAAATCACCAAAAGCCAAGCTACATATTTATATCCTGTTCACATCTAGGTGAAAAACCAAACCAAACCAAACCCAGACAAGCCAGAGTACCCGAGAGCCTAGGCATCTGTGAATTATCTTGGAGGCCACATGTAATATCTGAAATGTGCCAGCAGGTCCTGTCCAAGTCCTAAGCTACTGGGGACCCTCTTGGGGCTTGAACCTCCTCCTGATTGTTGAAACGGTAGCCAAATAGCTAGCCTTTTAAAGCATTTATTCTCAACTCAGACAGAAAAAGGGGTTATTCTGATAGAAATTGAGGGAAATATTTAATTACGGTGTCACTAAAAAGGCTTCCCCTTTCCTTAAGACACAGTCTTATTCTTTGGTTGCCTCACCCCTGGACCCCCCTTCCATGTACTCCTTACTCAGCAAATGCAGCTTGGAGCAAAATTCAAGTGCCAACATTCGCATCTGCCTCTTCTTTCTCATCTCACAGTCCTGCCTTATTCCCTTTCACTGATAAAATGATAGCAGATACTCAGCTAATTAACTCTCCTACAGCATATAATTTATCCCTCTATTCTAGGACTTTTATTTGAATTATTTCATTATTTTGTTAGAATTATTTTAAGTGGTCATCACTTTCAAAATGATTTAAGCTTCTAATTCATCATCCTAGCATCCAATATTAGATTCATTAGGTGCTCAATAAATACACAATGATATGAGATTCTTTGATTTATTTTTTCTGGTCTCTGTTTATGCTATATTATAAATATAAATAGTAAACTAATTAAGGGATGTTATCTTCTGCATACTCTGCTACATACAGCAGTTATCTCATACTGCTTAAATGACTGGTTAGGCAGAATATTTTTTTCTTTTTTTCCCTTACCAAAGCAACATTATGTATCTATAGACCTTCAGAGAGTTTCAGGACTTAAAACCAGTACTTTTTTTTGCAGATGATTGCTGTGTATACTCTTAGAATTAACAAACCTGTTAATAAAATGAGCTGATTTTCTAGTTATGTAAGATCAAACCACTGCACTTAGTTATAATAGTGTTAGAATAAAGCCGTGTAAAAACAAATTGAATTCTTTGTCTCTCAGGAAATTTCTTAATTTCCAACCAAGACTGAGACCTTAAAAATGTCTCTTTTGTCACATACCAAAAAGTTACACATATTTTACTAAGCATTCAGGATAAAAAGAAAAGTAATTAGAGATCAAGAAAATGGAAATCACAATAACAAAAAAAAAGAAACTTTCTCATCAGTGAATTATTACAGTGCTCAAACTTTACAAATCATACGAGTGTATTCTATGCTGTAACTTGTCGTAATCATAGCAACTTTGCAGGCAAGGATTTCAGGTTGAAAAATAGTATAAAATCATCACTGCAAGAATTTTTTAAAGAGATCAACTGTTCTTGTGCAAACAACTGCCTCTCCTGGGTAGAATCAAACAATCCCTTCCCTTAGGGTCAGCTGCTAATTGCCTGAGTCTCAAGTGAAGGTAAGACAGCTGTGAGTGTCTTAGACCTATAAAAACATTATCAACTAATGAGCGAGGAAAATGTGATTACACAATAATAAAATACAGATAAACGTGTTGTTCGGTGTCCCAGTAGCCTAAAGAGCCCTGAGTCCATTTTTCTTTCACAATGCAGAGAAAAGTAGACTTTAAATAACTGGTAAACTTGCTATAAAAAATAAAAACTGCATAATTCCAAAAAATTTTCTCTCTCCAGCCAAAGCCTACCAACTGTCTCAACAAGCATCTGCAACTTGAGAGAAGAGATTAAAAATAATGATCATGCCTTTAAATCCTCTTTAAGCTAACAGGCATGATAAAAAAAGTGTTTTTTTTTTTTAAGTTTAGCTCTTTTTATTTGGCTCTATGGTATGTATCAGGTATATATCCTTCCCATCTCATTCCACAAGAAATTCAGAGGGATTCCCAAATAGGTGGTACATTTACTGAAACTAAAATATTAAAGAGAAATTGGTCTCACACATGAGGAAATAGCCCATACTGTTGAGCAGTCAACCCAGAATCTGCAAAATTTCCCAAATTTACTCTGTTATTTTCCCCTCTGGAGTCTTTTCTCATCAGGTTCCTTTTGCTCAATTTCTACGGCTAAATTCCTAATCAACTGGTACAGTCAGGTCCTGAGGGAACCCTTCACTAAACAGTTGTTTCTTCCTTTGGATGCTGGATCTCTCTGATGGCCCTTTTCAGATGACGCCTTGGGTCATGGTGCTTCTGGAGAAATCCCTCTCCCCTTATTAGAATGTAAATACCTTGTGTATAGGGATTACACTTTGATTATGTGTAAGAGTCACCTTGGAAAATGGCATCCACTAGTCTCAAAACAAATTCATTATTTGATACTGAAGAATAAGCATTAGGCCAGAATCTATATTGAGGCTTCTGAAACACGAACTCTAGAAAGCATTAGTTATACATGTTACCTGAATGTCCCCCTACCCCATAGGTAAGCAACTTTGTTCAATCTTCTGTTTCATCCCCCCTGATACCAAATACAGTCTCAAACTTTGCTTCAGATGATAGCCTCTGGCAAAGTAATATCTGTACTTGGTAGTCTGTAGAGCATCAAGCACAGTGTCACACATAGAGCTGTCATGAAGCAAGTGTTGAGGGTAGAACAGTTAGAGAAAGTACAGTGCTTTATTTTCATGTAGAGGAAGTTAAGGTTACTTACTGAGTTCTAGATTGTTCTGCTAAAAATTAAAATTTATTCTAGAAGACTTTCCACTGAGGATACTGAGAAAATATCAGAGTCTTCAAGGGATATTAACTTTTTAAGATACACTGTAATAACAATAGTAAACTTGAATGCACCCAGGAAATAAAAACCACAGTTGACAGCGATTATTCTCTGAAGGTGGGACTATGTACAGAATGTCTTTCTGGGGATTAGTGGATAGGCTGTCAGAAGGGTGCAGTCGTCCTATGGGCTTTCTTAAACCTCCCTTTGTTCAGTTCACTGTGACATTTCTTAAGACTGAGTTCTGCTATGATGATTACTTGCTGATTTTCCTTCTCTCTTGTCGGTATTAAAAAGAGCGGAAAAGAAAATGAGGCCAAAAAATGAAGAGCACTAAAAATGTTAAGTATAGATTGCCTGGTCTCTAGTTCCCACATACAGTTTCTAGACTGTGAAAACAGTGTCCAGTCTCCACATCAATGATATGATGAGGACTTGGATGGAGCAAAGACTCTTTTGCTATGGTAACTCAACCTCAACCACATTTGGCCACCTGGGCATGTTCTAGGGAGGATGAAATCCCCTCCTGAAGAGGCTAGATGATGCCAAGTAGTAACTCCACAGAAGCCACTAGTGTTCTATTTAGGGAAATGTAGGCCACTGAGCTCTGACTTTTTCAGACACTTGAGGCTCACATCTCTTCTTCTGTATGAGTGGCACATACTCTTAATTCTAGTGATAAGCGAAGGATATTATGATAACTGAAAAGGAAGTGTGAACAGTTCTTGAAACCCTAAGGTGATAATAAGGCTGCCCACCACATGTACTTACAGTGAAACTTGGCAACAATTTAAGTGTTCAGTTATAGGATGACCTTATAGTGGTAAGTTAGATGGCCATTCAGTCTTGTGCTCGTAGGACATGTAAGAACATGGGGAAATGCTCACCATATAATGCTAAATGAAAAGAGAAGGATGCAAAACAGCATCGTGCTATGTTACCAATGCTATTTAAAAAAAGCCAGGGAAATCTATATCAGAATTGGCAATAGCAATATCTTACTAGGATTCAAGGTAATTTATATTTCTTCCTTAAATTTCTGCATTAAATATTTTTAAAAAGATTTTATTTATTCATTTGACAGACAGAGATCACAGTAGGCAGAGAGGCAGGCAGAGAAGAAGGGAAGCCAGGCAGGGAGCCTGCCTGCCTCGGGGCTCAATCCCAAGACCCTGAGATCATGACCTGAGCTGAAAGCAGAGGCTTTAACCCACTGAGCCACCCAGGTGCCCCTCATTTTAAATTTTTTACAATGAATGTATGGTAGCTTTAAAATCACAAAATGAAAATAATCACTGTTTTTTTTAAATTATACATTTAAATCTGATCATGAAAAGGAAATGAGGGAGAAAAGTAATAAAGATCACTGCCCTAGTTGCAGAGAAGTAGTCAAGACATGGGACTCTGGAATAAGACCTATGGCCTCATGGCCTTAGATTAACTTCCCTGAGCTTGTGTTTCCTGGTCAATTGAATGAGGAAACTATATATTTCATCAAATTGAAGATTTATGGATTGTAAGATACATACACCACCACTTTATGTGCCAATAAGTTTCTAAAAATGCTGCCAATACTCCATTTTAAGCCACACTCCTATTTAAGAAAAGTGAAATAAATGTGTCAGAGCACTGATGCAATACAGTAATATTTATACCTACTCCATACGCTTTTGTAAGGATTAAATAACATAATATACATAAAGTTCTTAGAAAAGTCAGACACTTAATAAATGCTTTAAAAATGTGAGCCTTTATGGCACACTCACTTAAGGTGGGACTATGACAAGACAAACCCCGAGAGTGAAGGCAGAGATTCTAGTTTGAGAGGTCTCAGGATGGCAAGTAGACCGACGTGGAGGAAAGGGTGAAGGTAGCTGAGCATTAGGGAATAATGACTCTAGCAATGAAGACTGGAAGTCCTCATGCCCTACTCTTGCTTGCTTAGATGTGAAAGCTACCAATAGAAAATAGAGCCATTGTTTTAGAAAACAATATTACGTAGCATCCTAAAACTTGAAATTCCCAAATAACTGTGTAAGAAGAGTTGAGGTTTGAAGAGAAAAAAAAGAGGAAGAGGAAGACAAGTTGAGGTTGAGTGGCTTTAAGTATTGCAGGAATCAAATTATCTCATTTATCTCACTTGTCTATTTTATAGAGAGCCTTGCAGTGGCATGGGCGTAGTGGAGAGGAAGCCACAAGTTAAAAGCACATTCATGGTGTCTTTTCCTAAAGACTTTCCAAACAAGTGAGCAAAATAAAAATATACAGGGGTGCCTGGGTGGCTCAGTTTGTTAAGCAACTGCCTTCGGCTCAGGTCATGATCCCAGGGTCTTGGGATTGAGCCCTGCACTGGGCTCCCTACTTAGTGGGGAGCCTGCCTCTCTTAGTGGGGAGCTTGCTACACCAAGGTTCTAGGAAATTGCTGCTTTTCTTCAAGCATTTCTTTAAAAGACTATAGTGACTGAATACAATGTATTCATAATAATCTTGGCTTATGAGCAACAGTAATAAGTTATTAAAAGCATTACAAAATATTTTTCATCATATTGGTCACTTAAAGGGTGGATCTATTTGTTTTTATTTACTCACATATAAAGTACTTACCAAATATTTACCATGTGGGTGCCTAAGTTAGATGAGTGCAAAAGTGCTGGCAAAACCTACTGCTAGGAAATAAAGAATGTTGACCAAGTGGGAGAAATCTGGCAGAATGAGTCAACCAGAACCCTGACCACTGAACCTTTTCAAGTTTTGTATTGAAGCAAGGCCTGGCCTGGAAATGGTCCAGAAAAATGAAATACACTATGGTGCCAGGAATCACACAGAGGTCAAACAAAGGGAAAAAGGAACTGTTGATAGAAAGATATTCTTTCAGTTTTCATGCGCTCCTAGCAAGCCTATCAGTTTTAGAGTGCAGCCAGCAGCCATACTGGGGTCCATAATAAAATTCAAGCTTCAGGGAAGTTTTGAGGCTCCAGTGAACAAAGGACATTTGGGGATATATTACCATTCAGGAAGAGCTAAGCCCTTTAGATCTGTCTTCCAAGTTCCCAAGGAGCATAATTTCTTCTTTTTGGAAGGAGAAAGATTCATCAAAGTACAACAGATGGGGTCAGTGGAATGACTGCTATTCAACACTTTGCCATGGGTATTGATTTCAAAAGAGTGATTTTTAAAATCAGTATTTGTGCTTGCCTTTTTTTTTTTTCTTTTTGGTTTTAATTTTGAGAACAGAATCTTGGGGGTTTTTATAAAATGATGGACTTCTGCAAATCCTAGAGCAAAAGGGGCTTCATCTATCTTAAATTACTCCCTGTTATTCCCCTGGAGGAGGAAAAGCATGTTGAGGTCATGGAGGAGGGAGACCCCTGTGGGTCATGCTGACCTGCTTCTTATCATATGTTCACCTTCCTCCCTTGACCTCACTGTCTTAGAACCAAAAGAGTTGTCCAACCTGTGTGTGGGTGACTCCCACTTTCAATTAGCAATAAAAGCCTTGTAGTGGGTCACTGCTACCACTAGGTGTTCTGTAAGCATGACCTCATATGGGCCGTTTGGACCACAGGGCACAAACTCATTATTTCTACAGTGCCTGGGCAGGTTGTTTAAATGAACTCAGGGAAGCCATGGTGAAAAAAATCAGTCAGGTTTGCAATGACAAATGCTGACCAACACTTGGCCTCATTGGAGCAGATAAAGAGACTGAAGGAGGCTGTGGTGGCTGGAAGAAGGTAGTCTCCATTTTAAAGGGGCAGCCACCCTTCGGCTCCTACTACTAACTGCCATGTGAGGAATGTGAGCCTGTTTTTAGTTCCTCTGAATTCTCAACAGGTGCTGGTTGTGTGGCTGGGCACACAACCCGTACAGTCACACCACGTCTTTACTCAGAAGGGCCCATACGTGCTTTAACACTCTGCTGTTCCTGTCATGAATTTCTTAATAATTTTTGAACAAGCGTGCCTGCATTTTTCCTTTCACACTGGGCTCCTCAAATGATGTAGCCAGTCCTGTCTTCAAGAAAAGCTGTGCATCCATGGTTTCTATAACATATTCCAGTTTTTAAATACTGGCAATTCAAATTTTTAAATGTGGTGAAGGCAAAGCATTTGCAAGCTAACGGGTCTAGGAGTGGGCAGCAGACTTTAACCCTATAGAGTGTCATCTCAGGGATTATCTTAGAATCTTATTAGCACTTGGAGCTGTGAGATCTCGATGCAACCTGGCCAATCCCCTTATCCTCCGGATGAGGGAACAGTCACAAGGACTGAAAATAGAAACACAGGCTGTCGTAGAGAACACCCACTATCCTGGGCCTGTTGGGAGCAGCTTTTCCTGGACATACTTCTTACCATCCTTAAGGAATACGAGTCTTCTGGCATCTGTGGCAGTGTGTACTTTTGAATCAGGACTTGAATTTCTTGGATGGTGGATCTGCCAAGAAAGTTTGCTTCCTCTTTGGGTGATTTCTACTTTTCCCTAGTGATTATAAGCCATTATTAATTCTATTGTGATTTATATAGTAATTATCCAGGGAATATCTCTTGATTGAGCCAGGAGTCCATACTTCTAAGACCTAACCTACTGTAGGAGGTACCCTAAGAGATCCTATCCAAAGGCTGCAGGCTTTTATGTGGTCAATTTCTTGTTTTCCTCCTTGTTTCATGTCACCAGCTTTGGTAACAATCTATGTGATGTAAGAGGCAGGGAAAATAGCACTCTCAAATGTATAATAATTTTCTAGCATGACTTTTAATCTCCTTTATCATCAATCAGTACATTGGAAAAGGATGCCCTCCGGGGTTGCCAGATAGTATAGTGATTGGCCCTCTTTAGAAATTTTAATTGTATGTTGGACCTCGACCTATTTTTTAAGAATGTGAAATAAACACCATAACATCTTTTCAAGAGTTCCCCAGTTTCCATTTCTTTGATTTCATGCCCCCATTTCCGTACCTTTCTTCTTGTTCTGTTCTGTGGAATTCTAGGACCTGTGAGAACTCTGGTGGACTGTTCATAATTGAGTAGGTATTTGGACAGGTTTGGAAACACGGAATGGTTGTATTTCTGATGGTAAAATGGTACATCTGAGGCCGCTAGTATGATCATGCCACCCTTATATGCCTCAAAGTCTGATTTTCAAAACAGATTAAACTTCTTAATGGAGTAGTAGGATTTACAGACAACTTAGTTGAAAGATTGTATGGGTTGTATGGGTAAGAAAGGACCACCAAGTAAAGTGTCAAAAACAAGTAACCTGTGTCTTAAATATAACAGAGACCTAGTCCAAGCCAGATTAGGGGTTGGATTCAATTTAAGGGTGTTTTTTGTTTTGTTTTGTTTTGTTCTGTTCTGTTCTGTTTTGGAATGTGCACCCTACCCTGTAAGGGTGTCTGTTCTTCCTCAGGTCATTCTGGATCTCTGATGCCCAGGGCTAGACTGGATTTCCTTCTTGCAGAGACAAACTTGCTGGGGGAAAGGCTATGTGGCAGACAAGTGAGAGGTTCTGGGGACACAGCAGGATGTAGATGGTGTGGCTGCTCTTTGTGTATTCATGGTGGCAGCCTGCCGGGCCGCCAGGCCAACAGTGTTCTATGTTTGCTCCTTTGTTGTTGGGTACCATGCAGTGCCAGCAATATTCCACCAGCTGATACCGTCAGCAGGTGCCCCTAAAATACCAAGTAGCCCTGGGAAGGCAGGAGGAAGTAATGTTTGCGGTCACAGAGGGCCTTGTGCCATTATTTCACAGGGTGCTGGCTTTTGTTATTTGTTTATTATTTTTAAACCAAAGGGTGCCACCCTTCTCTTTGTGGTTCTTTGAAGACAGCAAGATTCCACTGCTTTTCTCTGTTCTGAAGAAGGGTTATGTGTGGAAGGTAAATAACCCCAAGAAAATATGAGGGAGCTGGACTGACTTGAAAAGATCACATTTGGAATGAAACAAGTGAATGCCAGCACCCAAGCAGAGCAGAGAAGAAGAAATTTTCACTTTAAGGAAGATCTGCTATCATCCAAAGAAACTATGTGACATGCATAGGACTTCTTGGTCTATCAAGTGTGTTACTCCTCAGAGACGCATGGTGTGTGTGCACAGATCTTAAGAAAGATTGCATTTGGGATCCAGCTGCAGTAAAGAGACGTAAGTCATTGTGTATAAGACCAGCAAACCCTTCCTATTTACCTATATGTTTCAGCCTTGTTCTATTAGTGAAGAAACACTGTAGTACAAAATAAGAGTATCCCGCAGGCATATCTGTGACAGGCGATGACTTCTACTGGAGAGGTGACAGTTTCGTGTTGAAAGCAGTTTCAGCCATTCACAGTGTAACTCCATCTCCATATTTACTTCAAAATACTGGGTCTGTGGAATGGAGTCCTTTTTCAGTCAAAACCTGGTCTATCAAAGGATAATCTTTTTTTCCCCTTTTAGATTTCATTAAATGACCAGTTCAGAGAGAAGAAATGCTTTAGATCAAAAGAACAGAATTGAGTATTTAGGATGACTTATCCAGTGTAAATTGTCTCAAAGGAAGAAAGATGTTCTGGTATACCTTTCCTTACTTAGAATCTCATAAATTTTTAAAAATCTGAAAGTAACCAGGGGTGTTTAATTCCATTCAATCGATCAAACATATTTTCATTTACTCAACACCTGTGGATCAGTTATGGAGATGGGAACCATTCTAGAGAGGGTTGAGGAATGAGTGGTAGATGACAAGTGGAAATAGTAAGTGTGGGCCTTTCAAGAAATTTGGTTGTGGTAGAAAAGAGATGATAACAGCTGGAGGAAAATGTGGGATGAATAAGGGGGTTCATTTGTTAATTTGTTTTTAAGAAAGGAAAACATTATACATATTTATACCTGTTAAGAATGACACTAGGTATATTGGGGAAGATATGTGCTATGGTGAGTGCTGTAAAGTGTGTAAACCTGGCGATTCACAGGCCTGTACTCCTGGGGCTAATAATACATTATATGTTAATGGAAAAAAAAAAAAGAATGACCCTACGCATGATGCTAAGTGAGATAACTCAATCAGGGAAAGACAATTATCATATGACCTCACTGATATTGGAATCTAAGAAACAAAACGGAGGGGGCACCTGGATGGCTCAGTGGCTTAAGCCTCTGCCTTCGGCTCAGGTCATGATCTCAGGGTCCTGGGATCACGCCCTGCATCGGGCTCTCTGCTCAGTGGGGAGCCTGCTTTCCCTGCTCTCTCTGCCTGCCTCTCTGCCTACTTGTGATCTCTCTCTCTGTCAAATAAATAAAATAAAATAAAATAAAAAGAAACAAAACAGAGGATCATAGGGGAAGAGAGGGAAAAATAAAACAAGACAAAACCAGAGAGGGAGACAACCCATAAGAGGCTCTTTTAATGATAGGAAACAAACTGAGGTTTGCTGAAGGGGAAGTGGGTGGGAGGATGGGGTAACCGGGTGATGGACATTAAGGAGGGCATGTGATGTAATGAGCACTGGGTATTATATAAAACTGACAAGCCACTGATCTCTACCTTTAAACTAATAATACATGATAGGTTAATTAATTGAATTTAAAGTAAAAAAAAAAAAAGAATGACCCCAGAGAGGGATAGTCTGAAGATGTGGGAGAAGGGATATGAGAGAAAAAAAGAGTCCCCGTGAAGGTAGGAGGAGATGGAACCCAGAGCATATAAGGGCAATGGGAGGGATGAGCCACATGGAGACAGAGGGTACTTCCTCCACTGGGACTGCACGGTGAGGAGAGAAGGACAGACACCAAAGCAAGTAACCACGGACTTTGAGGCCTGAATTTGAGGGAGCTCCTGTCTGAACTGTTTCCCTGAGTGAGTTTTTTTTTTCTCTTCTCTGTGTGAACAAAGTCATCTGTGGATAATTTGTTTAGAAGATTTGTGAATAGTAGCGAGAGCCTAAGCTGGCCACTGCTGGAAAGGAGAGCAAGCAGCAGCAGAGAGTCAAAAGAATTGCTGGGTTATTTAGAGAATTCACTGATACTAGAAACCAAGACTGCAGAGCATCATTAAAATGCAAGGTTGTGAGGTTCTTCTCCCAGAGAATGCAGTAGCAGTGATGTCGGTCCCAGAAAGACTAGGACCAAGTGAAGCATGGCAGGTGCGGGGGTGGCATGCGTGGAAGGATGACAGAGGAAAGCTGTGGACGATATTAAGAAGAGAGCTAAAGGGACAGGACAAGGAAGCCACAATGGATGGACTCACCAGAGCTCGGGGAGGTGGCAATTCAGTTCATCTGTGCAACCTCTTTATTTAACAAATAAGGAAACTGAGGCTGAGGGAGGTTAGTTTAACCTCTAATTTTCTAAGACTGTCATCAAACAAATCTTTATAATGTATTCCCCAGTTTCCTATATGAACTTTGTAATAAATGAGGATTTCATTGCTGAGTAAAACTGTGGCTTCAGGGGCACCTGAGTGGCTCAGGTAGATAAGCATCAGACTCTTGATTTCAGCTCAGGTCATGATCTCAGGGTCATGAGATCCAGCCCTATATAGGGCTCTGTGCTCAGTGCAGAGTCTGCTTGAGATTCTCTTTCCCTCTCCCACTGCCCCTCCCCTAGCGCTTTCTCTCTCTCAAATAAATAAAACAAAACTTTAAAAAAATCATGCTAAGTAAGTCAAGAGGAACATACATGTGCTATGCATATTACCTATACAAAAAGCTTCCATGTACCTCAGTGTACATAGGGAGTAAACTTATTCCTTGTGCATCTGAAATTAATACTCTGGCTACTTTCACTGGGTTATAACCTCTATAAAGGCCAGGATTTCGTCTTTCCTACAACAGCATCGAGAAACTAGAACAGGACCTGGATGAATCGGCATTCAGTATTTGTTGAATGAATGACTACATTAAACAAGGCTGACTCTTCCCTTTGAGTTCAAAATGGGACTCACTTTGTACCCATTCTCACACTCCAGCACCTCACAAAAGAATCTGATCTTTCTCTGTTTTGCTTATTTCAATTAAAGGTGTTTCCATCCACATAGTCAACAAAGCAAAACAACAGGGGAAGACCAATGAATTCCCTCCCCCCGCCCCACTATCCCTCATTTCCCACATCCTTCACTGTTATCTTGAGAAAAGCGTGATTAATACTTTTCCCTTTCAACATTCCCACAGTCCTGGTCGGTGCAGGCCTTCATCATTTCTCAACCTGATTATTGTACTGCTCCTATATTTAGGATCACTGACCCAAATTTTTCCCCACTGGTCCAGTGTTATTTCCAAATATCCATTAACTGGCTAAAAATATGACCCATTATTTTCTACAGAATAAATTTCCTTAGCGTGGCCTTTAATAGTTTGCAGACTCTAATCCCTTGTTACACTTTGGGCTTTGTCTCTTTCCATTTTGCACTTTTGCCATTCAGGACTGGCCCATATTTTCATAATTTTATGACTTTTCTGGTACTGCTTCCTCTGCTTAGAGTACTTTGCCTTTTAGCCCATATGGTAAAGTCATAATTACTCTTCACATTTCCTACCATTATTAATTCATCTTCCAATAAGCTTCATTGTTTGAAATTCATAGTGACTAATTACTTTTTTTGCCACTGATAGTATTTCTCAAAAAATAAAAACCCCTATTTTAAAAGATATGTAACAATGTTAGTGATATAAGATTAAGATAAAATAGCAAATTTAAATTAATATTTAAACCCAGCGTTATTAAATTATATGGCCATAAAAAATAAACAGATAGTATATTTGACTTTATAATTAGATTTAAGTAAGCCAGAACTACTCCTTATATTTCCAGTTGGCAAAATACAAAAGTTTGATTTAAAAAACAAGACAGAGGTATCTGGCTAGATCAGTCTCAAGTGCATGAGATCTTGATCTCAGGGTCATGAGTTTGAGCCCCACGATGGGTACAGAGAGAGCTTACTTAAATGAATAAATAAATACTTAAAAAAAAAAGATAAGAGAGAGGCACTCTTAAATACCTTGAGAGAATATAAGTTAGTATATCCTTTGTGAAAGGAAAATTAACTTCTTTAAAATGTTTTAATGCAGATACCAACTGTGTTTACAAAATTATTCCTTGCGTCGGCCCCGTTATGTGTCTAACTCCTCAGTTGCTCCAGTGTTTTCCTCATTAGAACTGAGATTCAGGGACACCTGGGTGGCTCAACCTGTTGAACCACTAGTTCTTGTTATTGGCTCAGTTCATGATCTCAGGGTCCTGGGAGGGAACACCACGTCTGACTCTGTGTTCAGCATGGAGTTTGCTTGGGGATTCTCTCTCTCCTTCTCCCTTTGTCCCTCCCCCCTCACTCTCTCTCTCTCAATAAATAAATAAATGTTTAAAAAAAAGAAGTTGAGATTCAGACAGGAATGTGGTCTTAATGTGAATTGATCGGTGCTTCAGTAAATAAATCTCATTCACTATGGTTGTATGCCATGCCATGTATTAGTTTCTTCTAGATTATGCGGTTTGTGTTTCAAAAAAAAAAAAGGAAGAAGGCCCATGAAGGGTTCTAGTGAATAAATTCTCCACAGCCAGAAGATTTGTAGTGGCCTGGGTCAGGGAACATGAAACAGGATATGTCTTCAGGCAACCTGCATTAATACATAGGTGCTGACCATATTTGCGAAGATTTGGAGGAAATGGATGGGAAACTAAAGACATTGCTTCTTCCCTTGTGTGTAGTCAAGGGTAGCAGCCAAGGGTGGCTTGGGGGATAATTCCCTCATCCCCCAAGCACCCCAAGATAAAACCATGAGCTGTCTTATGAGAGTGTGCTTTCTATGCAAACAGGCCTAGGCCAGTGCTCTGGCCAAATGCATCATCTGGATTACTGTCTCCAAAGCCCCTGGTCTAGAAATTCTGGAGCCACTACTGAGGTTCATCAGGACCTGAGTTTGACATGTCTACTGTCACTACCAGATAATTAAATCATAGGAAGTGACAAGAAGTGATGGAGGGACTTCTGACCTTTTTGGTTGTGTTTTATTTTTAACCTGACTTGAACAGAACGTAAGGGTTTTCACTTAGGAGGAAAACATAGATCCACCGTAATTGGTTTTCCTTTAATAACACCACTGTAAAATAAAACAAATTTCTTTTATTCTTTTCTAGTTTAAGTAGCTTTTTTCCTTTTCTATATTTGATGGCTAAGCTGTTGAGTGATGCTGTTTTCTCCTCTTTGCTGCTCCTGAGCACAGACTTCGTTCTTTCTTGTGATTACTGTTGAGGAAGCATGTGTAGGTCCTCTAGAACTGGCCTGTAGTAAACCCTTGACATGGCCCCACATTCCCAGTTCTTGTATTTTGAAGGTCATCATATAACTTCACAACAGGTGGGCTGTAGAGGAGTTCAGTCGTTACCCCACTTGACAGTGAACTCTGAATCCCCTAGTTTCCACAGGGTGTTTCCATTTTCTGGACTTGCCTTTTTATTTATTTTTTTGTTAAGATTTTATTTATTTACTTGAGAGATAGTGAAAGTAAGAGAGATCACAGAGGAAGAGGGAGAAGCAGACTCGCCTCTGAGAGGAGAGCCCAATGTGGGCTCTTAAAATTCTCACAAGTTATTATATGAACCTCACAGAGAAAACACTGAATATATGGAAATTCTCATTATTACTTTAGAGACACTTAGTTCATCCTGGAAGGAAAGGCAGTATCCATAGTTTAAATTGGAATAACCCTAGTTTTATGAATGTCACATGGAATATAACATATACAATAGAAGTAATTGATCACCTACCCTGAGATAAAGGTTTCTGTATAAACATTAGAAATCATTCTTTACACCTTATGTTGAATTGAGTTGAAATTAGTGAATATACTTTACCCTGTTGGGCCCTAGTTCTTTAGCCAGAATTTCCAGCTACAGTTTTATGTCCGTGTACTCCCAGCCCAGCCACAGCCCACAGGGGCTGGATACTGACTGATCCTGGATACTCTGATCTAGGACAGTCACAAAAGGTCCAGCCAGCCCCTGGTATACAAGTAATTTATCTCCATCTGGGGTTAGAGACACATAAGACCCATGAGAGGTGGGTAGAGATAGAAGGTGGAAGGAGTGGAAACTAATCTTCAGCTTCTCAGCGTACATTTTCCCAAAGCCAGTCCTGTTTTCAGGACTGAACTAACAGCTCAGGGTTTCCTTTTTTTTTTTAATTTCTTGGGGGTGCCTGGGTAGTTCAGTCAGTTAAGGATCTGGCTTTGGCTCATGTCATGATCCGAGGGTCCTGGGATCAAGCCCAATGTCGGGCAAGGAGCCTTGTTTCTCCCTCTTCCTCTGCTGGTAGCTCTCCCTGCTTGTGTTCCCTCTCTCTCTCTGTCAAATAAATAAATAAAATATTTGACAGAGAGAGAGAATAGGAGGGAGGGAGAGAGTGAGCACACAAGCAGGGGGAACAGCAGACAGAGGGAGAAGCAGGATTCAGGCTGAGCAGGGAGCCAGATGCAGGGCTCCATCCCAGGACCCTGAGATAATGACCTGAGCCAAAGACAGATGCTTAACCGACTAAGCCACCCAGGTGTCCACAGCTCAGGGTTTCCTAAGCTAAAGAAACTCCTGTGAACAAGACTCTCTCTAATGAACTGTTGAACACTACATTAAAAACTAATGATGTAATGTATGTTGGCTAATTGAATATAATTTAAAAAAGAAGAAGAAGAAGATTCTCTTAACACAGACTCAGAAAATTCAAATAAGACATTTCAAATCTTGAGTGAACACAAGACTTGAACTTATCATGCCTGGCCAGGTCAGATCAGGACAGCAACAACCAAAGGAAAAAAGGGAGTTCATCTGCCTTTCCTGATAACATCTGCCAAATGACTGTGAGCAATGGTTTGTGGCTTTAAGGATGGTTGTAAAATAAATACTGATTACACAGTTTGGGATCAGGGCTGCCACTTAAATCTGCCACTTCTGTGCATGTGGTTTCTTGATCACGTTTAATCTCTTGGTCTTTGGTGAGCATGGAACCATCAAGAACACACATACAGTTGGGTAGGTTATGCTGTGAAGAGGACGCCCAGCTGAACGGGAAGTGGGGACTCACTTCCAGTTTTATTCTGCTTATCTAAATGAACACCTTGGCTCAGGAAAGGATGCCCCTAGAGGAAAGGGTCTTTTAAAAAAATTCTTTCAAAGGTACTCCACCGGCTAATGCACAAAGATGCCTCAACCTCCGTGGGCGTCTTTTACTAACTCCCATGAAGGTACTCCTTGGGATGCAGCAGTGATCTTGGTGGACGTCTTGAGCTCTCAGAATTCTTATCCCCTTACCCACAATGGGGAAATTCTCCATTATATAGACCTTAGAAGAAACAGAACACACCAGGTGTAGCAGGCCAGATAACCTTCTAGGTCCCCTTGTAGCCAGGGTGAAGGAATGTGGTCAGTGACTTGCACATTCCCTGAACTATGAACTGGGGGTTGGAGATGCACAGGAAAGGGCAGAGAGAATTCCTCTGAGCAACAGCAAATTCTAGTTTCCAAAGCAGCAGAGGGAGGACTAACAGGAGGTGGGAGAGGCATCCATCACCCAGTGCCACAGTGAAGGTTTTGCAAGCAGGGCTGCCTATGACTCTAGCCCAGTCCTGCCAGTGAGTTTGGTGGTTGCACTGGTTGCTGTGAAGTCTTCTTTGTGTCCAGCTTGTTTTGCAGTCTGATTCTCCAAGTTTCTCAGCAATAAGCTTTTTCTATATTTAAATTGGTCTCAATGGTTTAAATAAAATTGTTGAGCAGAGATTAGGATAGGAAGAGTTTTGAGGTTGGTAGAGCACTGCATAGAGCTAAAAATTATCCTAGAAATGTTACCAGACAAGACTCTACCTTCCTACCAGGACATACATAGGTGCACCTACTTTTGGGCCAACGCTCAGCTGGTGTGGGATCCAATCCTGTCCCACCATCTTAGGAATCTTAGAATATCAACTATTCATTGTTTTCTGGTATATTTAAGCTACTCATCTCAACTAGATCCTTCCTGTCAATGTTTGAATATGACAGCATAGCTCCAAGTGAAATAAAATGGTTTGTCTTGAGCCCACATGACTGAGGTATTGCTCTGTTTCACAGTTTACCAAGTGGAGTGTCAGAGTACTGTGTGTTCCAAGAATGGGTTCTAGGTGTTCCAGGAGATATGAAAGGAAAATAAATATGTGGTAAATTAGAATCTCTAGGAGTAGGACCCAAAATGCCTATTTTAAACATTGGCTGCTGGAACTCAGTGTAATAAGTCTGGGTAATTAGGTCTTCCTTCATTTCTGGAAATTTCTCCATATTTTTACCTCAAATATCTCCACATTTTACCTTAAATACCTCACATATTTACCTCAAAAATTACCTCAAATATAAAATTTATTTCGTCCCCTTTTCCTTCCTTCTGGAAAGCATCTTAAACTTAAATTAGAGATTCTTCTCCCTACTCTGTATCTCTTAAATACTCTTCCTTATTTTCTATTTCTTCACTTCTGTAGGTTCTCATGATTTCACTTAGATTGTCTACAAATGTCCATGTCTTTTATCTGCTCTATCTACTCTATAGTTTAATAGATATATTTTTCAAATATTTTTTAAAAAGATTTTATTTATTTATGTGAAAGAGACACACACAGTGTACTTGAGAGAGCGAGCATGAGTGGTGGGAAAGGGCAGAAGGAGAGAGGAAGCAGACTCCCTACTGAACAGGAAGCCCTCTCTGGCGGAGAACAGGGAGACTCCCTCTCTTTCTCTCTCACTGCAGTGAGTCATCTTTTGTACTTTGGAATTTTAGTGTGTGAGCTTATCTTCAGTGGGGATTGTTTCCATGAGAATGCCTAATACTCAGTTTCAAGTTTGCCTCTCTTCATGTGTCATTAATTCTGGAACCAATTCTTTATATTTTCTTCTTGGCTCATGGTTTCTTTATGGTAAGATAAATATGAATCAGAACCATACACAATACATAACATGGATTCGAGATTCAAATTTCTCCAGGACATCCTTCCTGCATTCTTGAGACACCCTTGGGTTGTCAAGAGATGTATCTCAGCCATTTTCCCAAATCAAATGACTCTTCCTAGCTCAAGTTTACATGCTGGAGGAGGGCAGCCCTATCCCAGCCCCTTTCAGGCACAAGGACCACAAGGGTTGACTCCCAATTCTAAATGACCATTATAATTCCTACCCCTAAGCTTTAGGTCTGCTCACAATACTCCTGAAAGCTAATTCAACTCCACTCTTATTCAAGATTACTAGTTTTGAGTTTCAATTGCATTTTGAAAATCCAGATAGTTCACATTTCTCCTTTGGGACTTTTTACATATGTTTTTATATGGGTAATGTATTTTTCTGTATTACCATACGGTTTGTGTGGGAAGGGTGTCTCCCCAAATCAATCCAATCTGTCATCTCGATCAACAGTCTGGACTGACATTTTTAACGAACTCATGAGGTAAATCTTATAGACACTAGGCTTTAGAAATCACACGTGAAGTTTACTGCATTACTGCATTATGGAATTCAATACTTTCCTTTTTACCACTCTTCCACATTCACCACTCCACAAACACATAGCCTGTTACTCAAATTCAATTTACTTTCTAAATATTCTTGCCTTTCCAAACCCCAATTCAGTTGAACCACTGAAATTATTTCATAACTGAAATTTCTGCATTTAGACTTTCTCTCTTGAAATTGTACCCACCTCATACCATCAGGGTGATCTATCTACAGCATGTACTTGTCCAAGCCTAAAATTCTTCTACTTCCTACAAGATAACCCCCAAACTTCCTAGAATATAAAAGATCACCCATTATCTAGTCTATATCTCTCCTGCTTTTTATATCAATTATCTTGAACTTGACCTCATGAGATTACCTATATAGACAATGTTTATAAACTCTAGTCTTGTGTATACTGGAATGACCTTGTCCTTGCACCTCTTTCTTTCTCACCTATCCTATGCTTGTTTTCAAGACTCAGATCACACAATATCTCCTCTAGGAAGCTGTCTTTGACCCTCCAGGCAGGGGTGGGGATCCTTCATCTGTGCACCCAAAGAACCCTATATGTGTTCTGTCACAAAACATTATAGTGAAAGTTAATATATATGTCTCTCACACAAGACAAGAGCTTCCAAAGAGAAGGGATTATGTTTTATCTTTGTATTCCCAAAATCTGCCTCAGAGGATGGCAAATAACACATTTGTTGAACTAAACTAAATTACTGAGAATCCCAGAAAAATAGCTCTTTCTAATGAACTCTCTTAAAATTTTATCTGCTTTGGAATATTCAACCTGGTCATAAAAACACATCCTCGAAAGTCTTCATCTAAAAGATTTATTTAGTAGATTATGTGCTTGGAATATTGGGATCAATCCAGTAGAAATGTTCAACTGTTGTGGACATGTTGTCTTGGCTCTGCCAGGTTGACAGAAATACCACTTCTAGTATAATTCCTTATAAAATTTATAGTTTTTTCCCCGTATTTGCTCTCTCATAGAAAATAGTGGTAACAGTCCTAATGAAAAATTAAGAGAAAAGTAATAAAGTAACAAAAAAAAGTAAAAAAGAAACAATTAGATATAGTATATTCTCTCCTTAAACTATGCACAGTATGAATCCAGGTTGGGATAGGAAAAAAATTAAACAGACACAATACAAATGAGCAAAGACTGGCTAGTAACTATATTCCATGTTAAACTTTTTCAGATTACTTTAGATTCCTCCTTTTCATATATTGGAATATCTTGGAGTATTTTGAGGTCCTATAAGATTTTTCCCCATAGTGGACAAAACTAGGCTAGCCTTCAAATATCTTTGAGATATTTAATGCCACAAAAATGATTTATTTTTCTTTTCGGCCCTGTGTGTGTGTGTGTGTGTGTGTAGTGCATACAGGGATTTTCATGGGATTTAAAGCATTCAGGAGCCATTAATTACTTTTTAAAAACATCTTCAATTACTTTTATACAAGAAAAATAAAATATAATATAAAATAAAATATAATTTTGAGGAGGAGTCAAGATGGCGGAGAAGTAGCAGGCTGAGACTACATCGGGTAGCAGGAGATCAGCTAGATAGCTTATCAAACCATTGCGAACACCTACAAATCCAACGGGAGATCAAAGACAGGAAGAACATCGATTCTGGAAACAGAAAATCGACCACTTTCTGAAAGGTAGGACCGGCAGAGAAGTGAATCGAAAGCGACGGGAGGATAGACCGCAGGGGAGGGGCCGGCTCCCGGCCAGCGGTGGAGCAGCGGAGCACTAAATCAGGACTTTTAGAGTCTGCTCCATGGAGGGACATTGCTCCAGAGGCTAAACCGGGGTGAAGCCCATGCGGGGTCAGCGTGGTCCCAGGTCCCGCAGGGTCACAGAAGGATCGGGGGTGTCTGAGTGTCGCAGAGCTAGCAGGTATCAGAGTGGGAAAGCCGGCTACAGAGACAAAGCCTAGGAGTGAGCTCTCAGCTTGGGGTTACCTTGAACCGGTCGCAGGCTTGGTGAGCTTGGAGCGCAGCCAGAGGCGAGGGAGACGGGAGTGGCTGGGGCTTTTCTCTGAAGGCGCACCTAGGATTGGGGCCCTGAAATCTCGGCTACTAGGGGCCGGAGACTGGGAGGCCGCCATTTTCATTCCCGTCCTCCAGAACTCTATGGAAAGCATTCAGGGAACAAAAGCTCCCGAAAGAGAAACCGAGCGGGTTACTTAGCCTGGCCCCTGGTAAGGGCGGTGCAGCTCTGCCTCGGGCAAAGACACTTGAGAATCACTACAACAGGCCCCTCCCCCAGAAGATAAAAAGAAATCCAGCCAAGACCAAGTTCACTTAACAAGGAGAACAGCAGAACTCCAGAGGAGGAGAAAGCAAAGCGCGGAATTCATGGCTTTCTCCCCGTGATTCCTTAGTCTTGCAGTTAATTCAATTTTTTCTTTATTTTTTTTCTTTTTCTCTTTTTCTGCTAAATTTTTTAAACTTTTACCCTTTTCTCTTTTTAACATTTTTTAACTAGTTTATCTTAACAATACCTTTTCCAAAAAAAATAATAATCTTTTTTGAACCTTCATTATTATAGTCATATTTTATCCTTCATAGTATTTATTTTTTGTATTCACATAAGGGTTTTTTATTCTTAAAAATTTGGGGTACAACTTCCTCTAGTGGATCAAAAGACACCCTAAATGTAGCTCCAGGCTTGTTCTAGTCTCCAGCCTGAGCAAATTCCCTCCACTTTCTTTTTCTTTATTCTCCCAACCAACTTAATCAACTCCTTTTTTTTTAGAAATGAAAAAAAAATTTTGTTTTTCATCTTTATAGGCATATTCCATCCCTTCACTGTGTTTACTCTTATATACATTTTTCATTCTTTAAAATTTTGGGAGGTACTTTCTTCTAAGAGACCAAAATACCCCAAAATTAAGTGGGTGACCCTGTTCTAGTCACCAGTCTAATATATATATTTTTTTCTTTTTTATATTTTTTTTCGTTATTTGTTTTCTTTTTTTAAATTTTTTTTTCTGAACTTCTTTTTATCCCCTTTCTCCCTCTCCCCCCCCCCCAAGATTTGGGGTCTCTTCTGATTTGGTTAAAGAGCATTTTCCTGGGGTCTTTGCCACCCTTTTAGTATTTTATTTGGTCCTTCATATACTCTTATCTGGAAAAAATGACAAGGTGGAAAAACTCACCACAAAAAAAAAAAAAGAAAAAGAGGCAGTACTGAAGGCTAGGGACCTAATTAATATAGACATTGGTAATATGTCAGATCTAGAGTTCAGAATGACGATTCTCAAGGTTCTAGCCGGGCTCGAAAAAGGCATGGAAGATATTAGAGAAACCCTCTCCGGAGAGATAAAAGCCCTTTCTGGAGAAATAAAAGAACTAAAATTTAACCAAGTTGAAATAAAAAAAGCTATTAATGAGGTACAATCAAAAATGGAGGCTCTTACTGCTAGAATAAAGAGGCAGAAGAAAGAATTAGTGATATAGAAGACCAAATGACAGAGAATAAAGAACTGAGCAAAAGAGGGACAAACAGCTATTGGACCACGAGGGGAGAATTTGAGAGATAAGTGACACCATAAGATGAAACAACATTAGAATAATTGGGATTCCAGAAGAAGAAGA
>PISX010017320.1:0-43633 GCA_004024625.1 Mellivora capensis | reverse complement strand
TTTTTTTTTTTTTTTTTTAAGATTTTATTTATTTGTCAGAGAGAGAGAGGGAGAGAGAGCGAGTGAGCACAGGCAGAGTGGCAGGCAGAGGCAGAGGGAGAAGCAGGCTCCCCTTTGAGCAAGGAGCCTGATGCGGGACTCGATCCCAGGACACTGGAATCATGACCTGAGCCGAAGGCAGCCGCTTAACCAACTGAGCCACCCAGGCATCCCCACACACCACATCTTTATCCATTCATCTGTCCATGGACATCTGGGTTCTTTCCATAGTTAGGCTATTGTGGACACTGCAGCTGTGAACATTGGGGTGCAGGTACCCCTTCGTATCACTACATTTGTATCTTTGAGCTAAACCCCTAGTAGTGCAATTGCTGGATGGTGGGGTAGCTCTATTTTTAATTTTTTGAGGAACCTCCACACTGTTTTCCAGAGTGGCTGCACCAGCTTGCATTCCTACAACAGCATAGGAGGGCTCCCCTTTTCCTCATCCTCGCCAGCATCTGTTTTTTCCTGGCTTGTTAATTTTAGCCATTCTGACTGGTGTAAGGTGTTATCTAATTGTGGTTTTGTGTTGTTGTTGTTTTTAAGATTTTATTTATTTATTTGACAGAGAGCACAAGCAGGGGGAGCAGCAGGCAGGCAGAGAGAGAGGGAGAAGCAGGCTCTGTGCCAAGCAAGGAGCCTGATGTGAGGCTCAATCCCAGGTCCTCAGGATCACGACCTGAGCTAAAGGCAGCCACTCAACTGACTGAGCCACCCAGGCGCCCCTCATTGTGGTTTTGATCTGTATTTCCCTGATGCTGAGTGACGTTGAGCATTTTTTCATGTGTCTTTTGGCATTTGTGTGTCTTCTTTGGAGAAATGTCTGTTCATGTTTTCTGCCCATTTCTTGACTGGATTATTTGTTTTTTGGGATATTGAGTTCATTAAGTTCTTTATAGATCTTGGATACTAACCTTTTATCTGATAAGACATTTGCAAATATCTTCTCCCATTCTATAGTTTGTCTTTTGGTTTTGTTGTTTTTTTTTGCTGTGAAAAAGCTTTTTAACTTGACGAAGTCCCAGTAGTTCATTTTTGCCTTTTTCCCCTTGCCTTTGGAGACATGTCTAGGAAGAAGTTGCTGCTGCCAAGGTCAAAGAGTTTCCTGCCTGTGTTTTCCTCTAGGATTTTGGTGTATTCCTGTCTCACACATAGGTCTTTCATTCATTTTGAGTCCATTTTTGTGTAAGGTGTAAGAAAATGGTTCAGCTTCATTCTTCTGCATGTGGCTGTCTGATTTTTTTCAACACCATTTGTTGAAGAGACTTTTTCCACTGGACATTCTTTCCTGCTTTGTTAAAGATGAGTTGACCAGAGTTGAGGGTCCGTTTCTGGGCTCTCTATTCTTTTTTGTTTTAAGAGTTTATTTTATTTATTTATTTGACAGGTGGAGATCACAAGTAGGCAGAGAGGCAGGCAGAGAGAGAGAGAGAGGAGGAAGCAGGCTCCCTGCTGAGCAGAGAGCCAAATTCAGGGCTCTATCCCAGGACTCTGGGATCATGACCTGAGCCGAAGGCAGAGGCTTTAACCCACTGAACCACCCAGGCACCCCCATGTATAACTTCTGAAGTTGAAAAAAAAAAAAAAAGTATAGTAGGGAGAGGAAGGACGGGAACAGGAAAAATGTGACTTTCTCCATGTTAGTCAAGTTTTTGTCTTTTTTTTTTTTTTTTTTTTTAAGGAAACCTTACCCTCAACATGGGGCACAAACATACAACCCCAAACCAAGATCAAGACTCTTATGCTCTCCTGACTGAGCCGGCCAACCAGGTACCCCTCAAATAGTTGAGTTTTTGATCCTGATTCCAAGGCCCAAGTGCACAAATGACAAACAGCTGAAGAAAGACGAGAAGGAAGCTAACATGTGAAAAATAGGCTTAACCTCACTAGCAATCAAAGAGATGCAAATTAAAACAATACGTGAGAATCAGGTCTATTAAAGCAGCAAAACTATCTCTCAAGGATAAGGGTGTGGTAAGACTGTAGTCATTAATTACTGGTAACATTGTAAATTGGTACAATTTGCTCTGAAAATTATTCGGCAGCAAGTAACCAGAGCTGTAAAAATATTCACACCCTATGGAAATAATCTACAAGGTGGAAATATTTTTTTGCCCTGGGGGAAAAAAGTGTTCATAAGAGCATCATTAATGGAGCAGAGACCCTCATTTAGATGGAGGGTCCACATTTGGCTGTTTATAGAAGGGTGAGTCTGTAAGCTTCTGAACATTTATTCATGCTAGTTTATCCACAGAAGGATTTGGTTTTTTACCTGAAAGAAAAATGAAGAAGTATGAGGTCGTGACTGAGGAAGAATGGTGGGTATTGGCCTGGTGTCTGTTTAGGCCTTGGTTCTTGGGTTGTCTTTTTTTTCCTCCCCCCCCCCCCCCCCGTAGTATACCCTAACTTTATGAGATTTAAGTGGAAAAGCTCAGTCTCTGGAGGAGTGTTCTGTTTTCCTATTTTTTTTTTTCTTCCTTGTGAAATACCTTGTAAATAAAAAGTATGTCAATAATGCATTTAATTCGAAGAATTATGGTACAAAGCCAACCTGTGTGCTCAGCTCCCAGCTTCAGAAATAGAAACTGAGCATTCTTTCCCCCGATCCCAGTGAACCTCTACTTTGAATTTCGTATTTATAAATCCTTTACTTTTGATTATACAGTGCATGTTTACCCCTACTGCTCAAGCGATCCATTGTTTAATTTTGCCTGTTTTTACCTTTATTGTATTTTGACCCTTCTGTGTGTTATTTTTTTTCTTATTTTGGCTCACGCTTTGAAACATATCCTTAGAGGATAAGTCCAAGTTCCTTCTCTTCAGTCCTCCCACGCTTTACGTCTGTCTCTTAGTCTCTTCTTTTTTTTTAAGTAATCTCTACTACATCCAACAAAGGGCTTGAAATCATGACCCTGAGATCAGGAGTCGTATGTTCTTCCCACTGAGCCAGCCGGGTGCCCCTCTTCCTTTTAATTTAAATTAAACTGTTCATCCCCTCTTTTCCAAAAATATTTTCCTACCTTTCTTCACCTAGATAATTCTCTTAAAAAAAATTTTTTTTTTAAATAATTTCTACACTTGGGGCACCTGGGTGGCAGAGTCCCTTGGGCGTCTGACTCTTAATTTCAGCTCAGGTCATGATCTTAGGGTCCTGGGATCCAGCCCCATGTCAAGCTCTGTGCCTGGCGGGGAGTCTGCTGAAGGTTCTTTTTCTCTCTCTCTGCCCCTCCCCCGACATGCTCATGTGCACGCGCGCTCTCTCTCTCTCTCTCTCTCTGTGAAATAAATGAATAAATCTTAAAAAAAAAAGTAATCTCGACATTCAACGTGGGGCTGGAATTTACAGCCCCCAGGTCAAGAATCACATGCTCCACCTACTGAGCCAACCAGGCGCCCCTAGATAATTCTTATTCTTCAAGTCTCCCCATTAAACTATAAACTCTTCCAAGGTGAAGATTATCATCATTACCATTGTTGTCATTGACATTTATGGACCAGATAAAAGTGGGTACTACACAGAGAGTTTTCTGTGTGTCATCTCATCGATCCCCACTCAACCCTGTGAAGAAGGCAGAGGGACTATTCTCATTTTGCAGATAAGGATATAAGAGTCAGAAAGAGTTGGTAACTTGTTCGAAGTTAAAGAGCTCTCACATGTGGACCTCTTTCACTGTCTTGTCTAGTGTAGGATTTGGTGTGTAGATAGACTCAGTACATATTTGTTGCACTGAACTGAAGGGAAAAGTCAAGATGGAAAACCATCTCTTTAGTTCAGATGATGACAGCAGGGGTGGAGAAGAGGAGCCAGAAACAACATGTGGTTTGCCAGGTTATTATAGAGTTAAAATCTGAGTGGTGAATTTTTTTTTTTTTGTGGGTTTTTGTGTGTGTGTGTTTTTTTTTTAAACACTAAGGGACCAGGGACACCTGGGTGGCTCAGTCAGTTAAGCATCTGCCTTTGGCTCAGGCCATGATCCCAGTGTCCTGGGATCGAGTCCCGCATCAGGCTCCCTCCTCAGCGGAGAGCCTGCTGTTCCCTCTCCCTCTCGCTCTCTCCCTCCCCCCTGATCGTGCTCTCTCCCTCTCTCTCAAATAAATAAATAAAATCTTTTAAAAAATATAAATACTCAGGAGCCTGTACTTTTCTCTTATTTAGTTTTTGTAAATTTATTTAAAATTTTTTAGTAATCTCTGCACCCAATGTGGGGCTCGAACCCACAACCTTGAGATCAAGAGTTGCACACTCTTCCAACTGAGCCTTCTAGGCACCCTTCCTTTTTTTTTTTTAGTTTGGGCAGTTCCGTATTCATAGAAATTTTTAAAGAATGCATGTGGTGCTTTTAGAATTTAAGAAGAGAGAAAGCAGGGCAGAGGCAGAGGCTATGTGACTTGGCATCAACAACATATAGCAAATAAGGGAGGAGGAGGAATCTAAGCCAAAGGCATGCTGGGGGTGGGAAGCTCTATTAAAAGAGCCTAGAGGGGCACCTGGGGGGGCTCAGTGGGTTAAACCTCTGCCTTCAGCTCAGGTCATAATCTCAGGGTCCTGGGATCGAGCCCCGCATCAGGCTCTCTGCTCAGCAGGGAGCCTGCTTCCCCCTCTCTCTCTGCCTGCCTGCTTGTGATCTCTCTCTCTCTCTCTGTGTCAAATAAATAAAATCTTAAAAAAGAGCCTAGACATGACAGCCCTGAGACTAGCTACATGTACTAGCTAGATACTAGCTACGCACATACAAAGGAAAGGAAAGAATGTAATAATATGGCCTAGGAATTATCCTGAGGTAACAAGAAGATTTCATAGTCTTGCCTTTTTGTTCTGGTGTCTCCCGGGGCCTGCCATGGTGCTCAGTGATGCCACTCACTTATTGGAGACTTACTGTGAGGCCAGACATCGTGCGATAAACACTTTATATCACCAATCGTCTCAATGCCTTCCGTTTCTCTCTCTGTAATATAACTTACCTATAGCTGCCGAATCACATTTCCTCAACGGCTGATCACGCCTGGCCTCTACCAGACCACCAGCAACATGCCCTGCCCCAGAGAATAGTGTCTGAAATCCTCAGTTTGGTAGCTAAGAGCTTTCTTGGGGTGACCTCACTCACCTGTCCAGCTTCGCCTCACACTGCTACTTTTCCAACACAGTAAGTTCCTTGCCTGTGAGCACGTGTCCATTAACCCACCCAGGGAGCACTCACTGACCACCGGCTACACGTCAGACACTATTTAGGTGTCGGGAAGAGAACGGTAGACAAGAGAAGTGCCTCCCTCCTCTCATGGAGCTCACCCAAAAAAGCGCTAAACGAGAAGCTATCAGACAGGTGTATGGATTTTGATGACAATAAGAGAGGGTAATGGGATAGTGAGTACAGGGAAACAAGGACTAACTTAGGTGGGGACAGTCAGGGAAAGTCTCTGCAAGGAGGTGAATTTCAGGCTGAAAGCTGGTTGGCAAAGAGGAACCTAAGCAAAGATGTGGGCAAAGAGCATTCTGGGGCGAGGGGTCTGTTAGGACCAAGGCTCTAAGGTGTGTACAAGCTTGGTGTGATCAAGGAATGGGGGGAATCTGAAAAGGAAGGGGATTCCAGAGGAGGCTGTGGGGGCGGGGGGGGTGTGTGTGTGTTAGACCAAGCCTTGTAGGTCTGGTTGAAGATTTGGGTTTTTATCCTATGGGAATGGGAAGCAATGGGAATCTGCAGACAGGTGATGTGCTGTGACTCGATTTAAGATTTTAAATGATTACTTTGATTTCTATGAGAAGGAATTAAAGCAAAAACAAAATCAGGGAGATCAGTTAGGAGATGAGGGCAAGAACTCAGAAAATATGGCGGTGGTTGTTTGGAGCTGGAGAGTGTCAGTGGGGATGGGGGTCTGACACAGGTTTGAGAGCAATCAGCAAAGTAAAATCATTAGGGCTTGGTGAGGATGAGGGTTTTGAAGTGATAGGGAGAGGAAATGTGGAGTATTGCAAGACGCCAATGGCCCAGGCATAGGTTAGAAACAAAGGGAAAACAGGGAAAGGCAGCTACCTCAACCCTCAACACTAGCATTTAAATATTCCTGCTTGGGGCGCCTGGGTGGCTCAGTGGGTTAAAGCCTCTGCCTTCAGCTCAGGTCATGATCCCAGGGTCCTGGGATCCAGTCCCACATTGGGCTCCTTGCTCGGCAGGGAGCCTGCTTCCTCCTCTCTCTATGCCTGCCTCTCTGCCTACTTGTGATTTCTGTCAATTAAACAAATAAAATCTTTTAAAAAACAACATATGGAATGTATTTGATTTAGAACAATACCTAGGCAGATAAAAGAGACGAAGATGGTATACTCTCATATTCCTGAAAAGTTCCTGAAAAGGAGGAAGAATCATTCCCTGCTAATAGGGACGTGGCTTCTTCTCCTGCTTCAGGCAGGACAGTCCTGGCAAGTATGAATTGGCAAGTTGGAGTCCATCCCTAAGGAATCACTCAAGTACTTACTGAACTCTTTCACATACTGTTTGATGGCAGAACCGGACAAACAGGAGGGGAGTAAGGCAGGAGAAAAACAAGGGAGGACATTAGAAAAGTTGTGAGATTTATGCAGTTATAAATGTCCAGAAACAGTCTCGCAGGGGGCGGGGCTCTGAAATCTAAGGCATGGGGCTGAAATCCAGGCAGTATTATTTATTTATTTATTTATTTTTTAAAGATTTTATTTATTTATTTGAGAGAGAGACAGTGAGAGAGAGCATGAGGGGCGAGAAGGTCAGAGGGAGAAGCAGACTCCCCGTGGAGCTGGGAACCCGATTCGGGACTCGATCCTGGGACTCCAGGATCGTGACCTGAACTGAAGGCAGTCGCTTAACCAACTGAGCCACCCAGGCGCCCCCAGGCAGTATTATTTAAAAACTGAGGGAATTCCAGTAAAACAGCTAGGGTGGGGGACTTGGCTGGCTCCGTTGGTTAAGTGTCTGACTTTTCTTTTTTTGAAGATTTTGTTTGAGAGAGAGGGATAGAGGGAGAGAGCATGAGCAGGGGGTGGGGCAGAGGGTGAGGAAGAAGCAGACTCCCCACTGAGCAGGGAGCCCCAACATGAGGCTTGATCCCAGGACTCGAACCCAGGACCCCAGGATCATGAACTGAGCCGAAGGCAGATGCTTAACCAACTGAGCCACCCAGGTGCCCCTAAGTGCCTGACTCTTGATTTGGGCTCAGGTCATGATCCTGGGTTTGAGCCCCATGTTGGGCTCCCCACTCAGTGGGGGAGTCTGCTTGTCTCCCTCTGCTCACTCTCTGTCTCTCTCAAATAAATAAATCTTAAAAACCACAACAACCATCACCCACCTAGTGTGCTGTTCCTATATAAACTGTACTTCGGGGAAACCAAAGAACTGGGGAGACGGAGTTCTCCTTATAGAAGTATTTCAGCTAATAAATGAGGAAGGAATAAATTAGGGAATAAATTATGGAAATAAAACATCATTTGGCAAACCCAAAGGGCATGAGGGCTACCAACATCATGAGATAAAATCACACCATGTACTTCCTGGAAGAAGGACACAAGATCACCATGGAGTATTCTCACCTCTCAGAATCTGAACCTGATCATGTTTATACATCCAAATACCAGTATTAGGAAAGCAGAGGAGGGGTGCCGGCAGGCTCAGCCGGGGAGGGGGGCACATGCCTCTTGGCTCTTGATCTTGGGGTTGTGAGTTTGAGCCCCATGTTGGGTGTGGAGATTACTTTAAAGAAATACAATATTTTTTTTAAAAAGAGGGGAAAGCTGAGGATAGATGTTCATGTTAAAAGACCCCAGAGGAGGGAAGTGGACGAACACAGAGCTGGGGGAACACTACAGGACAACCAGGTTTCCTCAACAAATAATAAGAACAGAGACAGAGGAAGAGGGGAGCAGATCAAGACTTGTAAGGAACATACCAACAAATGGATATGGATATCTTATTTGGATTTTGATTCAAACAAACTAAAAATGACAAAAGCAAAAAAATGTAAGATAACCAGGGACATGTGAACGTTGACTGAAATGTTTGATGATACTGTGAATCACTGCTCATTTTTTTTCAAGAGTAATAATAGTATTGTGGCTGTGTTTAATAGAAGAGACACCTTTTACAGCAGTGGTTCTCAAAGTTAGAGCATACGTCACATCGCCTGGAGGGCTTATTAAAGCACGTATTGCTGAGCCCCACCCCTAGTTCCTGATTCAGCAGCTCTGGGGTGGGAACTTAGAATGTGCATTTCTAGCAAGTTCGCAGGTGACACTAATGCTATGGGTCTGGGCTCACATTTTAAGAACCACTGCACTGGGTTAAGCAGATTTTTAAAATATAATTACTCTTTCAAAGAAGGAGCTGAGGTTATCAGCTGAGTTCTATCCCACTGGGTTACAGCTCTCAGATAGGATTCCATATAATGAAAGAGAATAAACCCTTGTTAAAAGGCTCATGTAATAATTTAGTCTGTACTCCCATAGGAAGGCGTGAAAGAATACCTTCAGATCACTTTTCTGTCCGAGTGTGACACACCCAGCTCCCTCCTTAAGCACCCGTCTTCCCTTCCCCTTCCCACTCCCCAGCACAGGATCCTGTACAGCTCCCTGGAATTTGGGCCACATCCCTCCGTCATTTCCAAATTCAAAATGGGTTGATGCGTATAATCTGGGGCACCCAGTCCTACACAGAGTGTCTCACTTCTGAGACACAGAACTGGTCCGTTCTGTGCTGTTGTAGAGGAGACCTGCAGCCAAATTTTGGCTCTTCTGTCCCGTGTGACCCACAATGGGTTGTTCGGCGATTTCGGGCCTTAGGTTTTCAACAGGTCAAGAAAGAAATCTTATTATGAGAGAAAAGGGGGCACCTGGAGAAATATTAGCCAGAGTTCCTTGGAGGAAAGACATTTCCAACAATACTAGAAAACTGCACTTTACAGACATCATGACTTTATAATTTAACAACAAAGTGCTTGTGTGTGTGTGCTCGCGCACATTAGATCCTCACAACAACCTTGTGAGGTAGGTAGGGTAGAAGCTGAGAGGAGGTAAAGTCCGGCCAAATTAAATGTCAGGGCCAGCGCTCAAACACCTCACCTTCTCAATGCAGTCAGTGTTCTTTCCAACACACTGCCTTCCCTCAATTTATTTCTGCTAAATATAGGAATGTGCTAGTGCATAAAATGATTGACTCTAAAAAAATCAGACTTGCATTAACTTAAAACTACAGGGCCAACGAACCAGGTGATTAGAAAACAGGAGCTGTTTCCTTCAGCTAAATGCCAGGAAGGATCCTTGTAATATTTAGCGTCTCAGCGGTTTTGCTTCCATAGTTTTATAGTCCTCTTCCAGCCTCCTCTGGCTTGTTGATCGTGGGGTATTTCCTATGCCTCCGATGGCAGCAAACCTCCAGTGGGAGTACCTCATACCCTGCTGTACAAAGAGCTTCTGAAATTCTTTCAGCCTTGAAGTCACAAGACCACAAACATCCTCTAGGAGAATTCTGCCTTGTCACGGCGATGAGACATCTGGTGACTAACGTCTGCACAGCACTGGATAGGGACAGTGTTTTCTGCTTTATTAAATCTTTGTGTTCATGGCCCAAATCCTCTAGTTGCAATCTAATTGCTTGCGAGTTCTGGCCTTGTAGGGCTGTGCTAATGAATTCCTTAGTGAATCATAAGGCTAATAAAGGTATTGGGGACTTTTTAAGGGCCCAGTGTTACTTAGTATTAAGGGCTTATAAGAGCTCAAATATTAATCACTAATAGTGATAGTGTGGCCCCACGTATCTCACTTCTCTTTCCGTAATCAAGCATCAACCACCAAAGTCACGTTTCCGTAAGGTCAGTTAACAACACTGAAGGAATGCCTTTTGTATTCAAAACATTACTTGCGGCCTATGGGTTTATCCTCACCATTAAAGTGTAGGAAAAGGCCCAGCTTGAGCCACTCATGTCCATGATCAGGCTTTCTCTACATGGAGCACCCGGAGGCAGCAGAAGTGAAAATCTGGAAAGGGCCAGAAGAACCACTACAAACCATTTCCTAGATCAAATGGGTATTTTGATGGCATAAGAGATGTGCTTTCTGACGGAAGCTCTTGTCACATCTGTTACAGCGGAAAGGTTTTTCTCCTGTATGTGTTCTCTGGTGTGTGAGAAAATGGGAACGCTGATTGAAGGTTTTGCCACACTCGGGACAGTGATAGGGTCTGTCTCCTAAGTGGATTCGTTGATGGGTAATGAAATGGGAGCTCTGGTTGAAGCTCTTCCCACACTCACCACATTTGTAGGGTCTTTCCCCCGTGTGGATCCGTTGGTGCTTTATGAGGGCAGAGCTGTCGGCGAATCCCTTCCCACAGCTGTCACACTTGAACGGCCTCTCCCCTGTGTGTGTCCTCTGGTGCGTGACCAGGTGGGAGCTCTGACTGAAACTCCTGTGGCAGTCAGGACAGCTGAAAGGCCTTTCTCCTGAGTGAGTACTCATGTGCGCTACAAAGTGAGAACTATCTCTAAAGCCCTTCCCACACTCTGGGCACTTAAAGGGCCGTTCCCCTGTGTGGGTTCGTTGGTGCTTAACCAAGTCTGAGCTCTGGCTAAAACTTTCCCCACAATCATCACACCTGTAAGGCTTCACTCCCGTGTGGGTCCTCTGATGGGTGATGAAGTTTGAGCTTCGACTAAAGCTTTTATGGCATTCGAGACACGTGTAGGGCTTCTCTCCTGTGTGGGTTCTTTGGTGCATGATGAGGTGTGGCTTCCGCCCAAAGGTCTTTCCACACTCCGGGCATTCGTAGGGTCTCTCACCTGTGTGGGTTCTCTGGTGTTTGATGAGCGTAGAGCTGTCGCTGAATTTTTTCTCACACCCGCTGCATTGGTAGGGTTTCTCTCCCGTGTGTGTTCTGCGATGGGTGACAAGGTCTGAACTCTGTTTGAAGCCTTTCCCACACTCGATGCATTTATAAGGCCTCTCACCAGTATGGGTTCTCAGGTGTCTTATGAGATAGGAGCTCTGGTTGAAGCTTTTTCCACATTGTGCGCACACAGGCTTCTTTCCCACGTATCCATCCAGCAGCTTGTTTAAATCCTTCTCCTGTGGAAGGGGCTCCGGTTGGCCCTCTCCTGGTAGGGTTCCATGTTGCCCTTCGAATTCAAGGTCCCTCTCCCAGTTTCCTCCCCATCTAGGAGTATGAGAAATATCTTTATTGGCCCTTTCTGAGGATGTTCCACATCGTTCTGCTATTTCTGAAATGTCCTGAGTGAGTTTTGTCACCTGATTCTCAAAGTCTGAAAAAGGAATGAAAGTAACGGGGAACAAAGTTAACCAGTTATTGGGACAAAGCATCAGAAGGCAGTAAGAAAGATCGAGATTAGTGCTTTGGCCACAGACTACACTTAATTTGACTTTGTGTAAAGTTTTCACTTTGGGAAAAGCTTTTTTTTAAAATTTTTATAAAGATGTTATTTTTAAGTAATCGCTACACCCAATGTGGGGCTCAAACTCACAACCCAGAGATCAAGAGTTGCATGCTTCACTGACTGAGTCAGCCAGGCACCTCTCACTTGTGAAAAGTTTATTAAAATTCATTAAGCTTACAGAAAACATAAATTCCTAAACCCTTTTTAAGATGAATCTTGGGCGACACCCTGGGTGGCTCAGCCGGTTAAGCATCTGCCTTTAGCTCAGGTCATGATCACAGGGTTCCTGGATTGAGCCCTGCGTTGGGTTCCCTGCTCAGCAAGGAGTCTGCTTCTCCCTCTCCCTCTGCCTCCCCACTGGCTCATGCTCATTTGCTCTCTCTCTCTGTCAAATAAATAAATAAAATCTTAAAAAAAAAAAAAAAAGATGAATCTTGAGGGCCGCCTGGGTAGCTCAGTCAGTTAAGCATCCAGCTCTTGATTCTGGCTCAGATCATGATCTCAGGGTCCTGGGATCGAGCTACATTTGGGGATCTATACTTATCAGGGATTCTGCTTGAGGATTCTCTCTCTCCCTCTCCTCCTGCCCCTCCTCCCACCTGCATACACTTTCTCTCTCTCTTAAACAAATCTTTAAAAACAAAAAACAAAAAATAAATAAATGAAGACTTTAAGGGCACCTGGCTGGCTCAGTCGCAAAGAGCACATGATCTTGATCTTGGGGTTATAAATTTGAGCCCCATGTTGGGCATATAAAGTTTACTTTAAAAAATAAAATGAATCGGGCGCCTGGGTGGCTCAGTGGGTTAAAGCCTCTGCCTTCAGCTCAGGTCATGATCCCAGGGTCCTGGGATCGAGTCCCACATCAGGCTCTCTGCTCAGGAGGGAGCCTGCTTCCTCTCTCTCTGCCTGCCTCTCTGCCTACTGGTGATCTCTGTCTGTCAAATAAATAAATAAAATCTTAAAAAATAAATAAATAAATAAAATGAAGACTTTATTTGGTCAATTGCTGATTGCCCAAGAAGTCAAATTTAAACTTCTAATAGTGAGAACAAAAGTCTATGGCAGCATTCCAAATTCTTCATCTAAACAAAGGCTGAGGGCACCCAGGTGGCTCAGGTCATGATCCCAGAGTCCTGGGATCGAGCCCTGCATCAGGCTCTCTGCTCAGTGGGGAGTCTGCTTCCCCCTCTACCCCTGCCCCTCCCCATCTCCCATGCTCTCTCTCTCTTTCAAATAAATAAAAACAAAATCTTAAAAAACAACAACAACAACAAAAACAAGAAACCAAGGCTGAAATGCTAGATTTCCTCCCATGGGGTAATAGCCACATCTCACCCGTGTGACTTTCCCTTACGATCTTCTTTGCCTCGAAGTTTTGGAGTGGTAGCACCCACGGCTCTTCCTTCTGCTCCAGCTGGGAGATTACACCTGTCCCGGCAAGTCTGTAAAGGAAGGTGAATGTAGGATATTAATCTGAGCCAACCACACAATGCTTGACCAAAAAGGCAAGCCCTTCTCCTTCCCTAAGTAGAGGAGAAAGCCCAGGGAGACGCTAAGCTAATGTGTGTTTGGTCTCATTGAAAGGATTGCCATGATGGAGTGATAAAACAGGGTGATTTCCCCAAGAGGCTGAGAAAATAGCCCCTCTCCTCCCATTAAAACAATAACAACAATAACAAAACAAGGAGACTTGGGTGATAGAAAGTCCAGAGTGAGCACAATAATTCATCTCTGAAGGCACAAGGCTAAAGCCATGTAGAGAGATAATTTTATCAGCAACAATGCTGCCATGACCTCACCCTTTCTAAAGAATCAGGGAAGTTAACTATAATGTTGGGCTTTAAACTTTTCCCAGAAGGACAGCAGTAGATACAGTCATGCATGAGAAAAAGACAAACACTTGCAAGAAAAAAAAATGGGCAAAGGATACAAATAGGCAATTCACACACAGACACATACACACACACACACACAGACACACACACATACATATAAATGTATAAATATGTGAAAATCTTTATAAAGATATAAAAAATCTTTAACCTTACCATTAACCAACTATAAGTATGTGAAAAATCTTTAACCTTACAATTAATCAAAGAAATTCAAATAAAAAACAATAAAAACAGACCATACAATATGGAGATAAAGAGTGCAAACCACGAAGTTTCAATCTTAACCCTTCCTCTTACGAGCTATGTGACTTCAGGAAAGTGACTTAAACTCTCTGTGTCTCAAGGTCTTCCTCTGTAGACTAGGGATAATGATAAGACCTATCTCATAGGAGATTAAGTGTAAGTCCTCAATAAATGTTAGCTGTCACAATTATTTAACCCAGACTCTTAAATTATACCTACCAGGATAGGTAAAATGGAAAGAAATGGACACTTTCATATGATGCTTGCAGGAATAAATAATTCAATCTTTTAGGAAGGCATTTGGCAAAAATATGAAATACCTCAGAAATGTATCTATTCTTTGATCCAGCAATTCTAATTCTGGGAATTCTTTTTTTTTTTTTTTTTAAGATTTTATTTATTTATTTGACAGAGATCTCAAGTAGGCAGAGGGGCAGGCAGAGAGAGAGGAGGAAGCAGGCTCCCTGCCAAGCAGTGAGCCTGATTCGGGGCTCAATCCTAGGACCCTGGGATCATGACCTGAGCCAAAGGCAAAGGCTTTAGCCCACTGAGCCACCCAGGCGCCCCCAATTCTGGGAATTCTAAGGAAATAAAAAAAGTTAAAATAAAAAGTTGTGGGACGCCTGGCTGGCTCAATTGAAAGAGCATGTGATTCTTTTTTTTTTTTTTAAGATTTTATTTATTTATTTGTCAGAGAGAGGGAGAGAGTGAGCGAGCACAGGCAGACAGAGTGGCAGGCAGAGGCAGAGGGAGAAGCAGGCTCCCTGCCGAGCAAGGAGACTGATGTGGGACTCGATCCCAGGACCCTGGGATCATGACCTGAGCTGAAGGCAGCTGCTTAACCAACTGAGCCACCCAGGCGTCCCAGAGTGTGTGATTCTTAATGTCAGTTGTGAGTTTGAGCCCCATCTTGGGGGTAGAGACAACAACAACAACAACAACAACAACATAATAATAATAAAACTTTTTTTAAAAAGTTGTGCAAAAAATATATATTAGATAATTACTAAGTATATTTTAACAAATAAGACCTAAAAAAGAAAGACAGCTAAGAGATGGTCATCACAATACTGGTGAAGATCTGGAAATGACCTAAATATCTCATGACAAAGGAATAATCATATTTGACTAAGCCACACGAAACTGCCATTGTACAAGCTAAAAAGTGGTTTAAAGGGACGCCTGGGTGGCTCAGTTAGTTAAGCGGCTGCCTTCGGCTCAGGTCATGATCCCAGCGTCCTGGGATCGAGTCCCACATCGGGCTCCTTGCTCGACAGGGAGTCTGCTTCTCCCTCTACCTCTGCCTGCCACTCTGTCTGCCTGTGCTTGCTCTCTCTCCCTCTCTCTCTGACAAATAAATAAATTTAAAAAAATTTTTTTTAAAAAGTGGTTTAAAAATGGTCAAGTATACGGTTCAATCTAACAGAAGAAGTTATTATATTCCATTCAATAAATTACTAATAGTTATTCTAAGCAATGAATAGAAAACTATTGTTGTCAATATATATTCACAATACACTATGTAAAAAAGTAAGATACACAACCGGACATACAAATAAGATCCCAATTTTTTCTTTTGCTTTTGTTAATTACATACATCCTTAGAGCCATGCTGGAAGGATAGTAACTCTTCAGTTGTGAGATAGAGTGGGACTTTGGTTTCTATTTTGTCTCTCTTTTTCTTCAAGGGGCATATACTACTCATGAAGTAAAGCAAGGAGAGGGGGTAGCTGTTGTATTTTAGAAAAAGCACTGGAGGTTTGTTTTGTTTGTCTGTTTTTGAAGTGACAGGAAAAAAACACAGCTCCCCCTTTGCCACAAAGACCTGGGTTGGACTCTCACCTCTGTCACTTAACTTTGAGTCTCAGGGTCCTGGCCTGAAAGAGGGGGATAATAACAACCACATCAAAGAGTTATGGTGAGATATTAAAAGACAATAAATATCAAAGATATATGCAAGCCATAAAGTGCCATAAAAATGGAAGTGCTTTAAAAAAAGTGGAAGTTATTCTTTTTCTACAAGGGAGGCAACAAAGACTCTCAGAGAGCTGGCGCTCTAAGAGACCAGCATCCCTAGAGACCGCTCGGACCTGGACTGACTCACAATATCTAAGTCTGAAATCTAAAGGAGAGTAGCAGCCTTACCCTTTGAGAGCCCATTCTTCTAACTGTGCTGGGTGGTACCCCTGAAGAGGATTCTCTAAGCGGTGTCCAGGTAACCCATTCTTCCCTGAAGTCCCCAGCCACATCATTGAGAGTCATCAGTTCCTAAAGCAAGAGACCTCAGTATGCATCAAAAGCTCTCTGGACATTCTAATCATTGGCTCAAAACCAAAAGACAGCCCCAGTGGCCACCAGTATACCCAAAGAAACCACTCTCCCCACCCCTCACCCCCCACCCCCCGCCTAGAATAGCAATGAGGTAAATTCTGTCAACCACGGAAGGGTTGCTTTTCTTGTTCTGTTTCTCCATCATCCTTCCCTTGGCCAACACGCACATCACGAAGTGAGGCCTGGAGCTCCCAAACACTTCTACAGAATCCACAGTCTTTGGAAACATGAACTTTTTGAGGATTAACTTGTCCATGATGGACAAGATAAACAAAGAAGAGAATGTGTGGGGATGACTTGATTTGTGAAAAGCTCTCCAGCGACATTTTCCTCAGCAAGGTAGGAGATTGTGGACTTCGTTCTACTTGTATTAGTTATGGAGCAGCTGACTTTTCCTGGCTTGTAGATTTGGTGTCAACTTCAAGGAACAGACTACGTAGAACCCCAAAGCCAATGACCCGGAGTACCACTCTATTTCAAGGTTTAATGGAATCAGAAATGAGATTTAAAAAGACATGGGTAAGCTGTAAAATAAAGTAAAATTTAACGAAGATAAGCACACACACACACACACACACACAAACCCATGGGGCCTGAAAACAATCAACACATTGATAAAACTGACAGCAGTATCAAGAAAAAATTATTTGGAGGGTGTTGGTCAGATTACTGGATGGATCAGTAATTTATTCAGCAATACACTGTAAGGCATTAGGAGTCACAAAGAAATACAATGTTGTTTGTTTTTTTTTTTAGTTTTGTTTTGGGATCTTTTGTGGGTTTTGGGGGGTTGTGGCTTAAAAAGTTTCCAATAGAAACAAACACAAGTCAGCCAGATGAACCTGCTACAAAAAATTCTGCATTTCAGTGGAGGATGGACCAGACTGGAGTGAGGAAGCTTAACTCTTCCCGGGTTTTTTGTCTCACCCATCAAGGCACCTGGGTACGACGAGAAGACACACTTTCCACGGAAATATTTACACGTTTCCCACATTGCTATTGGTCATTATAAAGTACTGAAATTTTAAGGACCTAAACACCGCAGGGATACATTTCATCTCTCTGGATTAAAATAGTGTCATTAGGAAGTAAGTTTTGAGCATAAATTTTACTTCCACATCCATTCGGAAACACAACTGCTGGGCCCACCTGCAGGAGACAGCGGGACTGAGGGGAAGAGAGTTCGCAGCCACCGTCCCAGAAACCTTATTTCTCGCCCCGTCTCCTGCTCCCCACCCGCACCCCGACAGGTGACCCCGCAGGCCCCAGAGCGCAGAGGTGCTGTGACTGAGGGCCATTGTGAGCAGCACCAGTTTGCTCGCTGGGTTATTAATAGGGACATGACGGCACGGGTGGGCCGACACCCGTCCCTCCCGCCCTCCCCGGGCAGTGCTCGAGGCCCTAATCAGGGCGCCGCGGTCACAGGGTCACAGCACTGAGCTGAAGCCCGGAGACCACCTCGGAGGAGAAAGAACATTGATCGAGAGGATGGGCTCTCCCGACGACGGCACAGAAAGCCGCAGCCACCTCTCCCCACTCTTCAGCAAACAACGCGGGCTCCGAAAGGCGAGCGCGGGGACCTGGCGGGGACCACATCGCGGCGGAGGGCGAGTCCCCTCCACGCCCCTCAACAGCTCCCAGGCTACCGCCGCGGTCTCCTTCCCCGCATCACTCACCGCCCCGGGGCCCGGCCGGGGATGGAGCAGGAATTGAGAGTCCTCCACCGCCGAGCCACACCCGGCCCACAACGCCGAGGCGGTCCCTCCCTGAACCCGACCGGGATTCGTGACAGGGTTGTGGGGACACAGGTGGGACTCAAGGCTCGACAGCCCGCAGCCGGAAAACACCGCCCCTGTTCCCTTGCCATTGGCTCCTCATTTTCCGCGACCAGAAGCTTCGTCCGTCCATAGGCTGACAGAGCTTTCAATCACCGCGCGGCCTGCTGGGAAACGTAGTCTCGAACTAGACCTCAAAGGACCCGGAGTCCCGGGATACCCGGGTCCGAGCGGTGGCAGGTACTAAGCCCAATTCTCCCTACCGCGGGAACTGCTCCTCTAGAGGAGAGAGAGGGATCTGCAAACGGGAGCCTCCTGGCCTCGCCGACTGCCGCGGAACAGCCCTGTACCAACGGCGGCGTCTCCCGCGCTCTGGCACCTCGCCCTCTGCCAAGCGCGGGGCCAGCTCACCGCCGCGGGCTTGTGGATCCTCCTCTTCCAGGTCCCCCATCGCCGAGCGCCAGAGCCTGCATGGTGTCTGCCGCCAGCCGGTTCCAGGGCAACTCAGACTATGCATTAAGAAACCCCAGGCAGAAGCCGTTAGCAGAAAACAGACGTTCTGCTCCCTTCCGTTAGCCTCACAGTTCCACTGGTTAACACACCTGTTAATAGCCAGAGGAGGCTGGCGAGGGTGTCAGATCGTCTAGGAAATGTGTATTGGGTTCCGAACTGTGGAGGCCACTGGGTCCTACGTGAGAAGTGGTGTTCACTTGGGGGGGGGGGGGGCTTACCTAAAAAAATAATAGAAGCCTTTCTTTACAATGAAGACAACGCACCTATCTATCCTGTTTGTTGATTCAAAGCAATTAAAAAGAGAACATTTTTTTTTTAAATTTCCAGCTCATGACTAATGTAAAGACTCCTTCAGTGCTAATTCAACCATTCCGTCAAGAAACGTATATGGTGCATCTTCCAACATCTTCCAACAAACAGTTGCTGGGAATGTTCTACATTCCAGACTGTTCTGGGCACTGCCGTTATCCCCAGGAATTATGTACGACCATTGCTTTCATGAAGCTCACAGGTCAAGAAGGGAGAGAAACCATAGAAGATACTAAAATACCAAATAATATTGCCCCCCCCCCCCCATAGCTAGGGCGTCTCATTTGTTTTTGCTGTATAGCTGCAGTCATCTGCAAGATAACCACAATAATATTTGGGAGAATTCTGTCCACTACAAACAAATGTCTGTTTTTGCTTAGTGGATATACTTTAGTCAGACAGAAATAAGGAAAACAAGTCTCATGGGAGCCCAGAAGCAGCGAGGAACACCTTGCAAACCTAGGGAGTACCAGGCCTCACACAACTGGAACATAGTTCAGGATCTGGAGAATCAACGGCATCTCGGGCCCCTCAGGGCTCTTTCTGGCGTTCTGCCATCAGGAAGATTCCATGGCTCTTCAATCAATCAGCAAGGAGTGTGGAGAGGAGAGGAATGAGAGTCACTGAACCTGGCTGCGGCTGTCTGTTGCTTCTCTCTGTGGTCTCCGTTCCTTCTGCCCCAGCCTTGCTCTCTAGGGGCTTATTCACCACTAGCAGATGTGTGGGAAGAAGAGGAGGAGAAGCTTGGACTCGTAATAAAAACAGCCAGTAGAGGACAAGAGGCCAGGTGGCTACTTAGGTAAGGCCCATGAACTATTAGGAGTTGGGTGCTTACAGGTGTGCCAGAAAGAAGGCAATGCAGGCACAGAGGATGAAAAGAAAGAGTTTTAGTAGGTGCTGTAACTGGCTTTTTAAAATTTTTTTAATTTTTTTTTTTTTTTTTTTTTTTGGGGCGCCTGGGTGGCTCAGTTGGTTTAGCATCTGCCTTTCGCTCTGGTTATGATCCCAGGGTCCTGGGATCGAGTCCCGCATGGGGCTCCCTGCTCAGTGGGAAGCCTGCTTCTCCCTCTCCCACTCCCCTTGCTTGTGTTCCCTCTCTCACTGTGTGTGTCTCTCTGTCAAATAAACAAATAAAATCTTAAAAAAAAAACCATTTTGGGTTTAAAATAGTCAAATTTGGGTAAACCTTAGTCAATTTTTTAAAAAGATTTTATTTGTTTATTTCACAGAGATCACAAGTAGGCAGAGAGAGATCGGGGAGTGGGGTGGGGTGGGGAGCAGGCTCCCTACTGAGCAGAGAGCCCGATGTGGAGCTCGATCCCAGGACCCTGAGATCATGACCTGAGCCGAAGGCATAGGCTTAACCCACTGAGCCACCCAGGTGCCCCAACCTTAGTAAATTTAGAATTTAAACTCCCTTTGAGAGCTGTCTCTCTCCTCCAAGGTTCTCTCCTCCACTTACTCTTTCCCAAGATATTATCGGGGTATAAGGGGAAGGCACTGGGGAAAGGGACCCCAGTTCTCAGCTGACCTTCTCCACTGGCTTCTGTTACCTGCTCGTGCTCACCTCACCTCACCAGATCTTCCATGTCAGCCTCTGGACTCATTTCATCTCCACCGACCTATTCACACCTGGCAGCCTGTTCTCTCTGGTACCTGCTTGGGCTGCTGCCCAGACCCCTTGGCCACAGGTCCTGAGCCATATGGTGACCCTTTGGGAGATCTCCTGGCTCTCAACTTCAGCTACTCTGCTTACTTTTACTGGAAGCACTTGGAGACTTCTGGAACCCTCCATGTTCCACAGCATAAGTCTTGGGATGCTACCTCTGACCCTCTTCCTGCTCAATTCATCTAGAACTACCACATGTTTACTTGGGGAAGCTCTCCGTGCCAGTTTCCTTTAACAGTTCAAAAAAGAAGCAGGCAGTGATTTCTTTTATGTCCGTTTCCCTTTCGACCTCTCTGGGGGTTCTTAGCATCACTTTCCCGCTTCTCTTCCCCATTGAGGATCAAATTTCCTGGCCTGCTTTTAATGCCAGAAGGCTGTCTGGAAAGACCTCCGTAAGGAACCACACTGGGCTACATGTAAGAGAAACCTGACCCCTGTGGTGTTGCCAGAGGAGGAGCTGTTTTTCTTGTGTCTCAGGAAGTGTAGAAATAGGTCTGGGACAGCAGCTCTGGGACACCACCAGGGACCCGGGCATCCTCTGTCTCCCTGCTCTGCCAACTTTAGTGGATGCCTCTTGTCTTGGTCACTTCTAGCCATCATGTTTGGGTTTCTTGGTAGAATATCATTCTGCCATGAAATGCTATTACTGCTGAAATAACACAGAACGTGGAAAAATGAAAAATGTAAAAAAAAAAAACCCACAGAAACTAAGAAACCATGTGGCAAAACAGGTGACATACCCATTTGTATGTGGTGAATATTGGTCATTGGTCAACCCGCACACTAACCTTCTCCCAAAAAACAGCACCTGATCTTTCTGGAGAAAATAGCGTCACCCACGGTTCCGACGAGAGGGTTCTTCCACGACCCTCCCTCCGTCACAGGGTGTGCTTTGGAAGTGGGTACCGGACCCAGACTGAGTGGGTCGCAGCTCTGTGCCACCTTGCCATGACGATCTGTCACAGGGTGTGCAGGGAACTCAAGCTGAGCCTGTCAGGGACCTGCCCTGGCACTTCTGAATCTGGAACCAAAGAAAGTAAGACCCTTTCCTGTGTGCAGGGGACGATGGGAAGAGGCCAGGCTGTGGGGATGGGCAGCCGGTTTCCTGACCCATGAACTGCAGTCTGGGAGAGAGAGGGGCTCACAGAAAGCCCGAAGCAGGAAAGCAGTCCCCAGAGACTTTAAGCCTTTGGTCACTGAAGCCAGAAATAGCCCTGACTTTTCCTTAAGTTTGTTTTATGAGTCAATAAATATTCCTGTCTTGCCTAAGCTAGTCTGAGTGGTAAAGTTCAGGCACTTGAAATTGAAAAATTCCCCACTGTTGCACTATTTCTCTTGGAAAAAAAAAAATCCACGCATGTGAATATACACACACACACACATATATATACATAAATATGGGAATAGCTTTTGCTTGTCTGTATTTTACATCTTTCTCAATGAACCCATTAATGCCATGTTTTAGAATTACCCATTTAAATGTACTCTTTGTGAAGGGTTCAGATAATTCATGTAAAAGAGAATAAAATTAGAAATGAAATGAGCAGCTTTCATCCTTGCTCATAATAACAAACAGCAAAATTATTTGAAACCCTTTGAAGCTGAACCACTTCCAGGATTATTAACCAATTCAACTCCTCCTTGGTAGAGATTCGAAACAAAGCATCTAATGCCTAGCGATAAAAAGCATCAGGCAGGGATTATCACCAACTGATATGATAATGAGGTAGTTCCCTTAAGAACTCCCTCCTTAGAGAAGATACAGTTTATCTTCTGTAAAGATATGTTCTCATTTGCAGGAGCTCCCGAGATTTCCAGAAGGCTTCCCTACAACCTCCTTCTAAGATCTGGGAACCAACTTGCTCATAAAAGACGTTTCTGTGTACAGTGAATCGTATGAGGAAGCTTTTGTGACCCTCACAGGCTGATTTTTGCAAGACAGACATTCTCTATTTAAAAATCCATGTTGAAATCACATATTCCATCACCATGGGGAGTTTCTTGTTCCCTCTAACAAAACACCTTTATTTATTTTTATGATTATGTAAGTAATAGGCATTCATTTTTGAAAAATTAGAAATACAGAGAAATAGAGAAATCCTACCACCCACTAAAAAAAACTTAATATTTTGCTACATATCTTTCGTGTGTGTGTGTGTGTGTGTGTGTGTGTGTGTGTACTAAAAAATTTTGGCTGACCAGAAAGTACAGTTCAGATATTTCCAGGGAGAAGGGAGAATTAATTCTTTCTCTACTCCATTTGATGTTCTTATGTGTACTGGCATCTGGTGTCTTACTTTTTTGTTTAAAGGAGAGAGGAGATTTGGGGGACAGTTGCCTTCAAAGGAGAGATGAAGGCAATCTGGGGAACAGTTTGGTGTCTGGGGTGTTTTTTCAGCTACTTATGAAAGCAGACGAAGAAATGCAGAGAGCTGTGCCCAACAGACGTTGGCTGGGACTTTGGGCACTGGCTCTGCTCTTGGGCTCAGGGACGCCTTGCAACAGAACTTGAGAGAGGCCCCCTCCTAACCCGTGGGGTGGCATTGCCTGGAGGACGTGGTAGCGCCAAGCTTTACAAGGGAGGTAGTGCCTCATCTGGAGATGCCTCTAAGTAAAGGGAAGAGTTTTCCGAGTGAGGATGAGGAAGGACATGGAGGTCTTGTAGTCAAGGAGATGAACTTTAGAACAGTGGTTCTCAAATGTTAATAGACACATGAATCACCCTGGGTGGGGGTGGGAGGGTTGCCTTTTTTTTTTTTCTTTTAACTTTTAAAAGTCTTTTTAAAATTTTGGTCATTTTTAACTTTTTTTTTTTTAAAGAGTTTATTTATTTGACAGACGAGATCACAAGTAGGCAGAGAAGCAGGCAGAGAGAGAGGAGGGGAAGCAGACTCCCTGCTGAGCAGAGAGCCAAATTCAGGGCTCTATCCCAGGACTCTGGGATCATGACCTGAGCTGAAGACATAGGCTTTAACCCACTGAGCCACCCAGGCGCCCCTGGTCATTTTTAACATTTAATGGCATTAACACAGCACTGTATTTACTGGGGACCTTATACTTGACAGTACACTTCCATAGATGATCTAAAGTAAGGCCACAAGATTTTCACTTCGTACTACTTGGGGAACAATGAAGATCAGATGATAATATTTCTTTCTACTACAATGATTTAAGCAGCATTTCCTTTTCCTATCCCGTGGGAACAAAAGAAATATTTGATTAAAGGTTGCAGGCAATGTGCTACGCTGGCTTCTTTAAAAAATGTTTTGCGGGGGGGGCGCCTGGGTGGCTCAGTGGGTTAAAGCCTCTGCTTTCAGCTCAGGTCATGATCCCAGGGTCCTGGGATCGAGCCCCACATCGGGCTCTGCTCCTTGGAGAGCCTGCTTCCTCCTCTCTCCCCCTGCCTGCCTCTCTTGCCTACTTGTAATCTCTGTCTGTCAAATAAATAAATAAAATCTTTAAAAGAAAAATATTTAAAAAATGTTTTGCGGGGGACGCCTGAGTGGCTCAGTTGTTTAAGCGGCTGCTGCCTTCGGCTCAGGTCATGATCCCAGCGTCCTGGGATCGAGTCCCACATCGGGCTCTCTGCTCAGGAGGGAGCCTGCTTCCCCTTCTCTCTCTGCCTGCCTCTCTGCCTACTTGTGATCTCTCTCTGTCAAATAAATAAATAAAATCTTAAAAAAATTAAAAAAAATGTTTTGGGGATAAAATTCATATAGTACAAAATACAAAAATTTTAAGGGTACAACTCAGTGGTGTTTAGCGTGTTCACAATGTTGGGCAACCATCACGACTATCTAATTCTAGAACACTTCCATCACACCCCCTCCAAAAGAAACCCATCACTCATTTTCAGTGAGTCTGGATGCCTTCTTTCTCCCATTCCCTAGGCAAACAGTCATCTACTTTTTGTCTCTATAGGTCGGCCTATCTTGGACACTTCATATGAATGGGTGCCTCAGTCATTCAAGCGTCTGCCTTCGGCTCAGGTCATGATCCCGGGGTCCTGGGATGGAGCCCTGTGTGGGGCTCTCTGCTCAGCAGGGAGCCTGCTTCTCTCTCTCCCTCTGCTGCTCCCCCTGCTTGTGTTCTCTCTCAAATAAATTTTTAAAAATTAAAAAATTAAAAATTTTTTAAAAAGAGCAGAATCCTGGGACGCCTGGGTGGCTCAGTTGGTTAAGTGTCTACCTTCGGCTCAGATCATGATCCTGGGGTCCTGGAATGGAGCCCCGCATCAGGCTCCCTGTTCAGTGGCGAGTCTGCTTCTCCCTCTCCCTCTGTGATCTCTCTTTCACTCTCACTCTCTCTCAAATACATAAAAATCTTAAAAAAAAAGCATGATCCTGCCATTGTACTTTCGTCAAAGCAAAGGAGGCATTAATCTTCAGCATGGAGTTCTACCTTCATTTAGCCATTATGCACTGTGAACACACAAAAGAACTTTTGTTTCACAGTCTGGACTTGACCTTGACAAACATTTTCAAGCACTGATAGCTGCAAGCAACAAATGGCCATATTAGTTGTAGTGAATGTTCATTATCAACAACGGAAATATGAGGTCCCTGATTTATGAATTTGTTAATTGCTCTTCCTTTTATGGGTCTTTCCCATAGGAGATGGGCATCCCTCTTCTGTGAGAATATTTCTGGGCCCAGGATACCAAGAGACATGCTGATACACCTCAGCCTTAAAAAATTACCGTATTTCATCTAAAATGCCACCACAGGCCACTAAGCAAGGGAACAAACCTCCCGGTTAAGCTCTGGCGTGTTGTCGGTTATAAGATGCATCCCTACTTCACTGATGCCACTAAAGGGGAATAAAATGTGCATCCCGGGATCAGTGCACAACGGCAATGTCCCCATCTGTACCAAACTCACTTTATGTGCCATTCGAATCCTGTCCTTGCCTTGTTTTCCAGCCAGAACGCTAACAGTGACCTGCTCTGGGGCTGCTCCCGGTCCCCCAGGTCATGGGAGGGCATGAAACAGGACCCGGCTTCATGCCAGCATCCACACTTCTGCACTCTGCCATGTGGGTTCTCTGTGGCTGTGGAGCCCCTCCCAAGTCCGCAGATGCACGCAATGGGGCCCCTGCAGGCTCACATGGGTCGCAGAGGCTGTTGGCGGTAATGGCTGGAGGAGTCTGGCTGCTCAGCTCCTAAGAGAGAAGGAGGTGATATCCTCAGGGGCAAACGTTGACTAATGAGAGACTTCAGCAGCCTGCTGACAGCTCCCCCTCCTCGCTGCCCTCCTCCCGTACCAGCACCCCCCCCCCCACAGAAGCTCAGAGATGCAGAAGCTTTATCTGCCTTCCCAAAAACATCCCGTGAGACAGAGGAAGCCACTGTGCTTGCAAAAGCTGTGGCCAGCACCATGATGCCTGCTCTCACATCTATGCTTCCTCTTTCCTGGGTTCATGCCCCTTTTCCCAGCACTCCTGCTCCCCTGGGAATATCCGCTCTCATCTAGTGCTAGTATATGAACTGTGCCTCAGATTCTGTTTTCTAAGGAACCCAGGCTAAGACACCATCTCAACGGACCCATTTCCGGGGAATGAAGTCACGTGCCAATGCAGACAGGGAAGGAAGGAGGGGTGTGAGAGAAGTAGCTGAGGTGTTCTAGAACCTTCCAAGTTGTCAGTACCGGGGCTTAAATGACTTCTTACTCACAAAAGGTCTAGCTATGGATCTCTACGATCAGATGGGACAGCTGCTACCTGCCTGTGGAAGGGAAGAGTGGATCCAACATCAGCCTTCTTAGACACCGATAATATTAATAACATTAACTAATGGGCCAGCACTTCCACTTCTAGGAATCTGTCCTGCAGGCCCACTTCTGTGTGTGCCCATAATGCACAAAGAACACAAAGATGTATATACAAGGTAATATCACATCGTTTGTCGTAATGCCTACCGTAACAAGTGACAGGAGGTGTCCCAAATGTCAGTCAACAGGCTACATGAATTAAGATAGTCCCATGAAATACTACACAGCCATTAAAAATAATGAGGAAAAGCTCAATGTTCTGATGTGGAATGCCTTCCAAGATTTAGGATTACAGGAGGAAAAAAAACGAACAGCAGAGTAGGATCTGTAGCCTACCAACATCTGAATTAAAAAGATGTATATACATATCCATATTTCTATAATTCACAGACTTTCTCTGTAAAGATACATGAGAAACTGCTAAGGCTGGTTACTTCTTTTTTAAAAGAAGATTATATTTATTTGAGAGAGAGAGAGGCACAAATGGGAGGAGTGGCAGAGGGAGAGGGAGAAGCAGGCTCCCCACTGAACAGGGAGCCTGACATGGGGCTTAATCTCAGGATCCCAAGTTCATGACCTGAGCCAAAGGCAGACGCTTAACTGGCTGAGCCACCAGGCCCCCAAAACTGCTTACTTCTAAGGAGGGCAACCTGGGACCTGTGGCCTGAGGGAGAGAGGTGGGAGTGAGACCTGTTCATTTCACTTCTATTTTTTAACTGTGTGTATTATTCAGTTGCCTAAAATTTTTTTGAGCCCTCTCCAGCTGTTTATCTCCTTCTGTAAGGTGAGGACTATTATTGTCACCTCACAAGGAAGAAACTAAGGTATGAAAGGTAAAGTGACTTGCCCAGGGTGACACACAGCGACGGCAGCCAAGCCAGGATTCAAAACCAGATCCAACTCCAAAATCCAGGGGGACAAACACATCCTGTTTTGGGACTTTTCCTGGTTTTAGCAGTAAATGTCTCTTATCCTGGGAAATGCTTAAAAACTGTCCTGGTTTTCATGGAAAGCCTGCATCCTGGAAGGTCCTTCAGGCCTGGACAAATCGGGATGGTTGGTCATCCTCACAAAATCCCAAATCTTGGCCACTTTGTTCTGTTACCTTCCTGACGAACTAACATGTTCTATCGGATCCAGCATTTCTAAGTGCCTATGAACAAGAGACTTGTGCCTACACCTGTGGATACCTTTTGAGGTCCCTCCCCAGGCCACATCCTTCATCTGTGAGAAATGCCCTCCCTGCTGGAGTGGGTGCCTGTGGCCAGTGTGCCCTGCAGGAGTCCGCTTTTCCCTGCACAGATGGTTGGACTGGGAGAGGACTTTCAATCTAGGTTTCAAACTCAGTGGTCACAGTCAGATTCTCTCTCCCAGTGATACGGACCTGGCACTCTGGGGACTCCCTACTTGACACTGAGACCAGACAGGTCACAGTAACACTGGCCTGAGGGTGCCACGGGGGCCCCGTGGAGTGAGCTAAGGAAGTGGAATTGTCAAGTAGAAGAATGAATCCAGTGTCAGCAGAAGATACGGGAGGACAAAGGGGCTGAATCTTGGGTCAGGCCACATGGCTTATTGAATTTGGTTGTAGTTCCCTGTGGTTTTGGTTTCGTTCCTGCCCCTGTCCCATGCTTCCAGGTGGCCCTATACCTTCCCACCAAATCTCCCTTTTGGTCTGGAGCTCTTCTAAGGGGGTTTCCATTCCCTGAAAACAAACATTCCCTAAACAATGAAAACCATGCCAATTAAAAATGCAGTCTTTACTGGGGGGACCTGCGTGGCACTGTGGGTTAAGCTTTTGGGTTCTGCTCAGGTCCTGACCTCAGGGTCCAGAGATCAAGACCCGCAGTGGGCTCTAAGCTCAGTGAGGAGTATGCCTGAAATGCTCTCTCTCTCCCTCCACGCCTCCTGCTCTTTCACTCTCTCTCTCTCAAACAAACACATCTTTTTTAAAAAAATACAATCTTTATTGGGGCACCTGGCTGGCTTAATTGGTAGAGCATCCAACTCTTGATCTTGGGGTTATAGGTTCAAGACCCACAATGGGTGTAGAAATTACTTAAAAATAAAATCTTTTCTTATTTTATTTATTTATTTATTTTTTTTTTTTAGATTTATTTATTTGTCAGAGAGAGAGAGAGAGAGCGCGCACAAGCAGGGGGTGTGGCAGGCAGAGGGAGAAGCAGACTCCATGCTGAGCAGGGAGCCCGATGTGGGGCTCCATCCCAGGACCCTGGGATCATGACCTGAGGCCAAAGGCAGACGCTTAACTGACTGAGCCACCTAGGTGCCCCTGTTGTGTTTCTTCACTCTAATAATAAACTAACAGAGAAATTAAGAAAATAATTCTATTTACTATTGCATTAAAAAGAATAAAATACCTAGGAATAAATGTGACCAAGGGGATGAAAGACATGTACTCTGAAAACTGTAAGACATAGATGAGAGAAACTGAAGGAAACACAAACAAATGGAAAGATATTCCATCCTCATGCGCTGGAAGAATTAAAATTGTTAAAATGTCCATACATTGGGGTACCTGGGTGGCTCAGTGGGTTAAAGCCTCTGCCTTTGGCTCAGGTCATGATCTCAGGGTCCTGGGAGCAAGCCCCGCGTCGGGCTCTCTGCTCAGTAGGAAGCCTGCTTCCCCCCCTCTTTGCCTGCCTCTCTGCCTGCTTGTGATCTCTGTCTGTCAAATAAATAAATAAATCTTTAAAAAAAAAAAGTTCATACATTTAAAATTGTTAAAATGTCCACCCAAAGCAATCTATAGATTCAATGCAATCCCTATCAAAATTCCAATGTTATTTTTCACAGAAATAGAACAAACAATCCTAAAATTTGAATGGAACCACGAAAGGCCCTGAATAGCCAAAACAATCTTGAGAACAAAGAACAAATCTGGAGCTATCACACTCCCTGATTTTATTTTATTTTATTTTTTTAAAGATTTTATTTATTTATTTGACAGACAGAGATTACAAGTAGGCAAGAGGCAGGCAGGGACAGAGAGGAGGAAGCAGGCTCTCCGCGGAGCAGAGAGCCCTATGTGGGGCTCGATCCCAGGACCCTGGGATCACGACCCGAGCCGAAAGCAGAGGCTTTAACCCACTGAGCCACCCAGGCACCCCAACACTCCCTGATTTTAAACGTTATTATGAAGCAACAGTAATGATAACAGTGTAGTATTGGCACAAAAGCAGACACATAGATCAATGAAACAGAATAGAGAACCCAGAAAAAGCCCACACATATATATAGTCAATTAATTTGTTACAAAGGAGGCAAGAATATGCAATGGAGAAAGGATAGTTTCATCGATAAGTGGTGTTGGGGAAACTGGACAGCTGCGTGCAAAAGAATGAAACGGGATCCTTTCTTATACCATACACATAAATTAACTCAAAATAGATGAAAGATTTGAATGTAAGACCTAAAACCATAAAAGAGAACATAACATAGGTAGTAAGCTTCCTGACATAGGCCTGAGTGAGGATTTTTTTGAATATGACACCAAAGCAAAAGCCGCACAAGCAAAAATAAACAAGTGGGGGGCACCTGGGTGGCTCTGTCCATTAAGTGGCTGCCTTTGGCTCAGGTCATGATCCCAGGGTCCTGGGATCGAGCCCCACATTGGGCTCCCTGCACAGCAGGGAGCCTGCTTCTCCCTCTCCCTCTGCCTGCCAATCTGCCTACTTGTGCTATCTCTCTGTCAAATAAATAAATAAAATCTTAAAAAAGAGATTATTTAACTTAAAAAAATAAATAAACAAGTGGGACTCCATCAAACTACAAAACTCCCACACAGCAAAGGAAACCATCAACGAAACGAAGAGACGACCTACTGAACGGGAGAAAAGACATGCAAATCATATATCTGATCAGGTGCTAACATCCAAAATACTAGAACTCAGACTCAACAGTAAAAAACAAAAATCTGATTTACAAACGGGCAGACGATCTGAATAGACATTTTTCTAACGAAAACATACAGATGGGCCAATAGGTACCTGAAGAGAGGCTCAGTATCGTTAATCACCAGGGAAATGCACATCAAAACCACAATGACAGGTCACCTTACACCGGTCAGAATGGCTGTTACCAAAAAGACCAGCAATAGCAAGCGTTGGCGAGGATGTGGAGAAAAGGGAACCCTGGTACGATGTGGGTAGGAATGTAAATTGGTGCAACCGCTGTGGAAAAGAGTTTGGAGTTTCCTAAAAAAAATAAAAATAGAACTACCATATGATCCAACAATTCCAAATTCAACTTCCGGGCATTTATCTAAATAAAATAAAAACACTAACTTGAAAAGATATAGGATACCCTCACATTCACTGATCCATTATTTATAGTAGCCAAGATATGGAAACAACCTGACGGATGAATGGATAAAGACATTGTGTACACACACACACACACGCACGTGCTCTCGCAGACTATCACTCAGCAATAAAAAAGAATGAAATCTTGCCATTTGCAATGACACGGAGGAACTTTAAGAACATTATGCTAACTCAAAGAAGCCAGACACAGCCAGAAAAGACGGTGATCTCTCAATGTGGAATCTGAAAAAAATCATTTAAAAATTAGAAACCAAGCTCACAGATACCTCCCGGCCACTGCAAGAGGTGAGGGGTTGAGGGGTGGGGAAGAAATGGGTGAACTGCTTCATTTATTCATTTATTTGTTTCAGTTTAAATATGTTGAATAATAATTTTTAAAACGCTACAGATTCATGGCGCCGTGCACACCGAGCTACCTAGGGCTGACACGATCTTGCGTGGACCTAGGGGACTTTGGCATCGGCAGAGGCTTGCCCGTGTCGAAGACCTAGACCCTTTCTATCTGCCTGCTCTACCATCCCGGGTGGGCGCCCCATTGCCACCACGTGCCTGCAACCTTCTCACGTGTCACATGGGCTACGGAAAAATCCATAGAGAGAATGAGACCATTTCTTCAGAATATGGAAACTATGCCTAGGAGGCACCAGGCACACCACCTTTCTCATCTCATGGGTCAGAATCGGGTCACTGTTCACCCCTTGAACCAAAATCCCGGGTAAGGAAAATAGAACCACTGTGACTGGCTGCAAGTCCCCACATAGGCCAGGAGGTCCTCCCTTAACAAGGAAGTCATGCTCGCTCCATCTTTTTCTGGTCTTTTTTCACTTCCCACCTCATTGCACAGGCCTTTCTGGACCATCTTGTTCACAATTACACCCCCAGCATTCTCTGTTCCTCTTCTCTGCTTTAGTTTAAAATTTTATTTTTTTAAGTAGGCTCCACACCCACCATGGGGCTTGAACTCATGGCCCTGAGATTGAGAGTCATGTGCTCTACCGACTAAGCCAGCCAGGTGCCCCTAGGTGCCCCTAGTTTATTCTACCATAGGATATGGTTTACTCATTTTTTTTTTTAATTTTTATTTATTTATCAGAGAGAGGGAGAGAGCGCGAGCGAGCACAGCAGACAGAGTGGCAGGCAGAGGCAGAGGGAGAAGCAGGCTCCCCGCCGAGCAAGGAGCCCGATGCGGGACTCGATCCCAGGACGCTGAGATCATGACCTGAGCCAAAGGCAGCCGCCCAACCAACTGAGCCACCCAGGCGTCCCTGGTTTACTCATTTTTAAAGCTGTATCGCCCCACCTCTTTCAGCCAGAATGTAAACTCAATGAGTGTAGCAATTTCGCTGTTCTGTTCATTGCTACATCGTTAGCCCATTCTGGCCACATAAATAATACTCAATAATTATCTGTAGACTGAGTGAAAAATCCATTTGAATGAATTCCATCCGCATCCATCTTTCAATAAATTCTAAACTCAGGTGAAGAAAAGAATTGTTTACTCTTTCCGTTGCCCTCCCACGCACCTCCACGCCCCCGTCATCACTCACGTGAGCCGAGGCACTGTTCCAGGCGCTGGCTATCCTGCCCCAACGTCCCTCACACGTGACCACAGCCACCCCTTGGTGTCACTCCTTAGCTGCGAACCTCTCCTTCAGGCCATTCTGCAGTCGTGATATGGCTTTCGTGCCAGTGTCCTCCCCCCATCCTCCATGACTTCTCACGGTCCCTTCACCTCCTCTACTCCAGTGATGTAGACCTTCACATATTCAGCCTCCAAGGCATGGCCATATCAGGAATCTGCTTCTGCTTCAGGACCTCAACTCTATTGTCCTCATTCCCTCTCCTCTCTTCCCCTACAATAACGGGCCCGCCCTTCACCCCCATTGCTGCCTCTTTGCCTTCCTTGCTTACGGCTCCTCTCACTGTCCACTCCGTCTGCACACACAGTCGGCTCCTCAACTGTGCTCTGGCGGATGCCCTAGAGTTCCTGTTCTTCAGCTTCCCAGTCTACCCGCTGCGATTTCCCCTGCTGTCTACTTCTGCAACCTTCGGGCTGGTGGAAATGGCTCCCACCCGGCCTGGCTGGAGGGGCCTGTCCGGGCAGCACGAACCCCACCCCAGTCCCACCCACCACCCTCTCTCCCGGAGCTGTCTGGGGGTTCTGCCTTCCTTTTTTTTTTTTTTTTTTTTAAGATTTTATTTATTTATTTGACAGACAGAGATCACAAGTAGGAAGAGAGGCAGACAGAGATGGGGGGGAAGCAGGCTCCCTGAGGAGCAGAGAGCCCGATGTGGGGCTCGATCCCAGGACCCTGGGATCATGACCTGAGGGACGGTAAGACAGGGCCTCAGTGCACTGGGCTGCCCAGCCGAGTCGGGGGGTAGCGAGACTGACATTCTCTCCTGTGCCTCCTGGAGGCTAGCCCAATTCCCCGTGTATGCATAAAAACTTTCACATCACCAGGGAAACTACTTCATTTCACAAATGCTTTGAGTCAACTGGGAACTTAGAACTAGAAATGAATGAAAACAGCGCAGGCGCTCCAGGAATCCCTAACAGCTCATTGGCTCCTCGAGTTTTAAGGCTTTGAGAAGAAGCTGAGGTAGTAAATGAAAACAAAAACAAAGATGAAAACAAAAGCAAAAACAAACACCCAGAAAGAAACCGTATATGGACTCCACCCTCTTTTACAGGAAATTTGGAAACATGCATGAATATATTTCTTTATGTTTTCTAAGCACAGGAAATAATTCTAGCTTTTCTTGATGATTTATAATTAAACTCTTTTTAAAATTCATTTTCTTTTTTTTTTTTTAAAGATTTTATTTATTTATATGACACAGAGAGAGAGATCACAAATAGGCAGAGAGGCAGGCAGAGAGAGGGGGAAGCAGGCTCCCTGCTGAGCAGAGAGCCCAGGACCCTGAGATCATGACCTGAGCTGAAGATAGAGGCTTTAACCCACTGAGGCACCCAGGCGCCCTTTAATTCATTTTCTTAAAAGATTTTTATTTATTTGACACAGAGAGAGGGAAAGAGAGAGAGCGTGTGCACAAGTCAGGCAGAAGGAGAAGCAGGCTCCCCGCTGAGCAAGGAGCCCCATGCAGGGCTCGATCCAAGGACTCTGAAATCATGACCTAAGCTGAAGGCAGATACTTAACTGATAGAGCCACCCAGGCACCCCCAGTTAAGCCCTTTTAAATAAACTCAGTTTGATCTTAAAAATAAACTGTTTCCAGAATGAATCCAGGCCATGACCTATTAAACTCCTGCCTTAAATAGTAGCGATGTTTAAAGGTAATGTTTTAAAGAGGACATGATCACGATTCTCATGATATAAAATGAACACATGTCAAAGATTTTACTGAACTCATGAACTAATCAAGGACCCAGTAAGATATTCGCAAGAGAATTCAAAGAACTCCCCCCACCCCCTACCCTCACATAGATGAATAAGAAATGCTAAAAGGAATTTATAAATCAATGCAAATTTATCTATTCCCAGGGCAATAATCAATTCCATTCCACCAGACACGATTAATTTGCATTTCTATGGACAAGAATAGTTTGCATTGATATTGGTTTTCTACAACTTCCAGATATGTAAAACAGATCAAAGACAAGAAAGGATTACTATGGAAGGGGTGTCTAGATAAGACACCCAATAACTTCTTTTTGGGTCCAATTTGGTCTTTTGCTTTTTCCTAATACTGACCCCTGGAGGAGAAGACCAAGAAACATGAATATATAAAAATTAAAAACATGTACATCACAGAGTATATGTAGTTGTTAAAACTCTTTGGTATGCACACCTAAGATCTGTGCATTTTGTTGTATAGGAATTTTTTGAAGATTTTATTTATTTATTTGACAGAGAGAGAAGGAGAGAGCAAAAGCAGGGGGAGTAGGCAGAGGGAGAGGGAGAAGACAGGTTCCCAGCTGAGCAGGGAGGCCAATGCAGGGCTTGATATCAGAATCCTGGGATTCTGAATCGGGGCGCCTGGGTGGCTCAGTGGGTTAAAGCCTCTGCCTTTGGCTCAGGTCATGATCTCCAGGTCCTGGGATCAAGACCCAGACCGGGCTCTCTGCTCAGCAGGGAGCCTGCTTCCCCTTGCCTCTCTGCCTGCTTGTGATCTCTCTCTCTCTCTGTTAAATAAATACATAAAATCTTTTAAAAATTAAAAAAAAAAAAAAAAAGTATCCTGGGATCACGACCTGAGTTGAAGGTAGCTGCTTAACGGACTGAACCACCCAGGTGGCTTAGTCAATTAAAATAATTTACGTCAATTAAAAAAATTGTTTAAGGGGCACCTGGCTGGCTCAGTTGGAAGAAAATGTGACTCTTGATCTCTAGGTCATGAGTTTTAGTCCCAAGCTGGGTGTAGAGATTACATAAATAAATAAATAAATAAATAAATAAATAAAATTTCTTAAATAACAGAAAAACCTTGTGGATGCTACAAATGTCATTAGTAAAATTTTCAATTAAACATTACGCTGAGAAAACATTTGTAGCACATACAACAGCAGATTGCTATCTTCCATAAATAATGGGGTCACATGAATCAATTAAATAAAAAAACCAATAAATAAGTGGCCAAAAGCTACTAACACACAACTTGTGGAAGCAACGACATAGGTTGAAAACCATTCATACTAGTAATTAACTGCAAATTTAAATAAATTCTTTTTCACTTATCCCTGGTTAGAGATTTGTGAAAATTATTTTACTTTTGACAAGTGTGCAGTAAGCCAAGCATTCTACGTCCTGCTTGCCGCTGGGGGCACACACTGATGTGTGTTTTCCAGGGAGTCTTTTTATAGCATGAATAAAAAGACTTACAAATGTTTTTGACTCAGAAATTCCAACACTAGGTCTCTTACAAGGCAAAAAATTAGGAATACATACCAAGATGCATGTACAAAAATAGTCAATATATCGAAAAATTGGAGACAACCAGTGTCTGGCAACAGATTACTCACTGCAAAAATTGCAATACGGCCCTACAATTAAAAAAAAATCATTCAATCTTTAAAAATGTTTATGGGGGTGCCTGGCTGGCTCAGTCAGTAGAGCATGTGACTCTTGATCTTGGGATTGTGGGTTCAAGCCCCACATGGGTATGGAGAGTATTCAAAACTCAAATCTTTAAAAAAAAAATAATACTCTTGGGGCCCCTAGGTGGCACAGTGGGTTAAGCACCTGACTCTTGATTACCACTCAGGTCATCGTCTTGGGGTGGTGAAATCGAGCCCCGCATTGGGCTCCATGCTCAATGTGTGGTCTGCTTGGGTCTCTCTCTCTCCCTCTACCCCTGCCCTACTCCGCTTTCCCTCTCTCAAATAAATAATCTTTAAAAAAATAATAATGTTTGGGGCGCCTGGGTGGCTCAGCGAGTTAAAGCCTCTGCTTTCGGCTCAGGTCATGATCCCAGGGTCCTGGGATCGAGCCCCACATCGGGCTCTCTTCTCCGCGGAGAGCCTGCTTCCTCCTCTCTCTCTGCCTGCCTCTCTGCCTACTTGTGATCTCTGTCTGTCAAGTAAATGGATAAAATCTTTAAAAAAAAAAAACGTTTATGAAGAATTTATTAAGAGATGGGGTGATGCTCAAGATACATTATGTGAAAAATCAGGCTATGGGCCTATATACACCATGTTTATAAGCATATAAAAATATAAGTACCAATACTCATATGTAGTAGATATTACACTGGAGATGTAACTCATGGGTTGTTTATTCATTGTTCTGCGAAGAGTACAGAATGTGTTCTCCTGGGAAAGAGAGGCTCCCCACCCCATGGGGTCCCCTTCCTCCAAGAGAGGAAACTAGAATTTAACTATTTTGAAGGGCTGGGATCCCAGAGGCCATCAGGCCCTACTGTCAGGGAAGGTGGGGACCAGTGACCTATTGAAAGTCAGTCTTGGGGGCAAGGTATAATTTGCAGCTCTATGGTCCAGGAGGGAAGAGGTACAAGCCCAGTCTGTTCTAAGGATTGGAAACACCAACCCTAGAAAGAAAAAGGGGATGGTAAAATCAGCAGGTGTTCATCGGAGCTAGTCCTGAGACAGTGCTGGGGCTCGAGGCCTGAAAGGGCTGGCTGCCAAGAATGAGGTCTTGGGAACTGGTAAAGGACTCTAGATTAGCTGATGCTAAGAGAGTAGAATTCCTCCTCCCCAGGACCTCACAGTCTGAGTCTGGTGGGAACCAGCAGGGGTACCAGAGAGTGACACCTTGTGGTCGCAAGGTGCAATTGCAGAAAGAGCCACAGTCCGGAGCTTAGGACACATGGGCTTTTCTCCAATAGGTGTGAATGTCGGTAGGGCTTTGTATGTTACATAAACTCTAGGGTCCTGGGCAGTCCAGGAGAAAGGGGAACTCTGAGAAGGGGGTAACCGGCTAATTCAGTAGTCAGAGTCTGGACCTAGGTTTTAGTTTCAGTGATTTCGGAAAACTTTTTCGAGCGTGCTCATATGCATGGAAAAAAGAATGAAAGGAAACCCACCACAATGGTATCTGAGGTTATATTTGGGTGTTGAGATTATAATTATTTTTATTATCTTTTTTTAAAAAAATATTTTAATTATTTATTTGACAGAGATCACAAGTAGGCAGAAAGGCAGAGAGAGAGAGAAAGAGGAGGAAGCAGGGTCCCTGCCAAGCAGAGAGCCTGATGCGGGGCTCGATCCTAGGACGCTGGGATCATGACCTGAGCCGAAGGCAGAGGCTTTAACCCACTGAGCCACCCTGGCACCCCATAATTATTTTTATTATCTTTTTAAAGGTTTATGTATTTTTTAAAATTTCAACAATCAGGATATATCACTTTCGCTGTTTTGACAGGAATACTCGTTTTTCTTATAACTGGTATACAGTGGTATGTTACTGTCATTCTATTTATTTTCTTTTAAAGATTTATTTATATATTTGAGAGAGACAGAGAGAAAGCATGTGCTAGAAGGGCGAGGGACAGAGGAAAAGATCCTGCCGATTCCCCACTGAGCACAAAACCCAACACGGCTCCATCTTACAACACTGAGATCATGATGTTAGCTGAAATCAAGAGTAAGATGCTTAACCAACACAGCCACCCAGGCACTCGTGTAATTCTTTTTTATTTTTTTAAGATTGTCTTTTTAGAGCAGTTTTAGGTTCACAGGAAGGTTGAAAGGAAGGTACAGAGATTTCCCATAGCCCTCCCTTTGCTGCCACCCATGGATAGCCTCCCTCCATTATCCACATCCCTCATCAAAGTGATACATTTATTCCAACTGATGAACCTATGCTCACACACAGCAATCACCCAAAGTCCATAGTTTACCTTAGGGTTCACTTGTAATGTACAATCTGTGGGTTTAGACTATGTATTCCATGTATCCATTATTATAATGTCAGAGTAGTTTCACTGCCTTAAAAATCCTCTCTACTGGGATGCCTGGGTGGCTCAGTCCCTTAAGTCCCACTCTCTTTTTTTTTTAAATGATTTTTTATTTATATATTTGACATACAGAGACACATCAAGGGAGGGAACACAAGCAGGGGGAGTGGGAGAGGGAGAAGCAGGCTTCCCGCTGAGCAGGGAGCCCGACACAGGGCTCAATCCCAGGACCCTGGGATCACGACCCGAGCCGAAGACAGATGCTTAACAACTGAGTCACTCAGACGCCCCAAGTGTCCAACTCTTGATTTTGGCTCAGGTCATGACCTCTGGATGAGATCAAGCCCCACATGGGGGTGTGTGCTGGGTATAGAGCCTGCTTGGGGTCCTCTCCCTCTCCCTCTGTCCTTCCCCATCCCCCATCCTACTCTCCCTCTCTCTCAAAAAAAAGGGTAAAAATAAATAAATAAATAAATAAATAAATAAAATCCTCTGTGCTGCGCCTATTCGTCCTTTCTGCTGGCCCTTCCCCCACAAAACCTCTGTCAACCATTGATTTTTCACAAAATGCCTCATATTACAGGTGCATCGTTTTGTATGTTCCTTTTTTCAGTCACCTGAATATCTTCCTGTATTAACAAATAGAGATATTCATTTTTTTAAACTCTACCCCCAACATAGGACTTGAACTCATGACCCCAAGATCGAGAGTCGCTTGCTCTACTGACTGGGCCAGCCAGGCGCCCCAGCGATGTTCATTTTTTAAAAGGCCAAATAGAATTCTGAGGTATAGATATTCTAAACATTATTTATCTAGACATCCGTTTATAAATGTTTAAATTATTTATATATTTTTGGCTATAAATATTGCTATAATAAATATTCGTGTACATATCTTGGCAGTATGATTCTATCTATAGTATTTCTAGGAATAGAATTGCTTATTTTCCTTCCAAAAGGCCTGCCCCAATTCCTACTACCACCAACAGGAGAGTGAAGAATTTTGCTCACTGTCAACACTACTGTGTATTATCATGCTCTAATACTTTTGCCAATACCATAGGAGGAAAATGGTATATTTGTTTGGATTTGCATTTAAAAAATTATTAATAAGGCCAAGATTTTTGCTCTGTGACCCGCTTATTCTTATCCTTTGCCCATTCTTCTACTGAGTTGTTGTTCTCAAGCTCAACTGTATAAACTCACAGTAAATGAGAAATTAGTCCTTTGTCACATGTGTTACAAGTTTCCCCCTGACATTACTTTGTCATGTAACTTTGGTTTCAGTCTTTTATGGTATACAAACATTTTTAACTTTGTGTGTTCAAATTTCTTTCTTTTTCTTTTTTTAAGATTTTATTTATTTATTTGACAGACAGATCAGAAGTAGGCAGAGAGGCAGGCAGAGAGAGAGGGGGAAGCAGGCTCCCTGCTGAGCAGAGAGCCCGATGCAGGGCTCGATCCCAGGACCCTGGGATCATGACCTGAGCTGAAGGCAGAGGCTTTAACCCACTGAGCCACCCAGGCGCCCCATCAAATTTATTTCTTTTTCTTCCTGGGTCTGAGTGCATTTGTTTTATATTAAAAAAAAATTCAGTTTGTGTGTGTGTGAGAGAGACACAAAGAGACAGAGAAGCAACTGAAACACACAGCGGTAAATGGCCATTAGTGGAAAGCCTAAGCCTATGCCCAGACCTCTCCCTGGGGATGTTTCTAGCTCCCAGGCCACGTGGCCACATCAGTCTCAGTCAGTGGCTTCCATCTTTGTGAGGGAGGAGCTTCGGAGCAGCAGTCTGGTGTGACAAGCCCGTCAGGGAATTTGTCCCGAAGCCTCTTGTGCATGCCATGGGCCTCGCATGCTTCTACTGCAGATCTCAAGATTTTTTTTTCTTTCTCTTTCCAATGGTCAACTAACTATTCCAGTGATCACAGCTGACTCTTGAACAATGCAGGTTTGAACCGTGCAGCTCCACTTGGATGAGGAATTTTTTTTTTTTTTAAGTAAGCTCTGTGCTCAGTGTAGGGCTTAAACTCATGACCCAGAGATTGAGTCGAATGCTCTCCCACCTGACCCAGCCAGGTGCAAGGCCCTATAGGCGGATTTTCTTTTTTTAAATAAATAACATACAGCATTGTAAAGGTCTTTTCTCCTATGATTTTCTTTTTTTTTTTTCTCTTATGATTTTCTTAATAAGATTTTCTCTACCTTACTTTATTGTAAGAATACAGTGTATAACACGTCTACTGTATCAATATTAATTGATTGTTTCTGTTATCAGTAAGACTTCTGGTCAAAAGCTCTAAGTTTTGGGGGGTCCGGAGTTCTGAGTAGATTTCAACTGCTGGGGTAGAGGTGGGGGCGATGTCAGTGCTTCTAGCCCCTAGTTGTTCAAACGTCAACTGTATACATACAGTACGTGTGCATAGTGTGTGTGTGTGTGTGTGTGTGTGTGTGTATGTGTGTGTGTGCATGCATATATTTACATTTTTTTCCTTCCTATCTTTATAATTAGTCTTCACTTGTAATAACTTGGGGGGGACATGGATGATTCTAGAGCTAAATCCCCTTTAAAACACGCTCTGCCTCAAGCCCTTCCTGGTTCCACCGGTGCCTCTGTGTTCGGGAAGCGCCAGTTCACACAAAGCTGCCTCCTGAGTCATTCAGTCCAGCCCAGAGCAGCCTGTGTCTTCCGAGAAATATCCCTGACTACAGCAGTTCAGAGTAGGGCATGGGAACTGGCCTGCGATTGTAAAGCCATTCTCTTCCTTCTTAGCACCAAGGGGCTAGAGAAGCCCAGGCCAGCACAGGAGAACTGAGAGAGAGAAAATCCGGCGTCCCAGGAGGAGAAAGACAAGGACCAAAGACACCCCCTCCACCCCCATTACACTAACTACAAGCTGTTCATTAATAAATAAATAAATAAATAAAAATAAAAACCAAAAAAGACAAAACAACACAAAACAAAAACCCCAAAATATGGGGAAAAATTCAGGTCTTGTTGGGAGGGGTGAAAATTCCCTTCGAAAATGAAAACGAAAACAAAATATCCTGTTCTAGCTCCTTTTCATACACCATGGGGCCCTTAACTTCACATTTGTTCAGTGACACTTCTTGGACTGAATTTCACTCCTTCCTCTTTAAAATAAATGCTTCCCCGATCTCATTCCCTCGTTTCTCTTGCTCCCTTGGCATTCCCACCAGGAACCCCCCCTTTAGATTTTTTTTTCTTCCCTTTGGGCCAGACTTAGCGCCTCCTACAGCACTGGTCAGGATAGAATCTTTTCCCAGGCCCATTTAGTGGTCCCGCTCCTATGGCATAACTAGCAAAAATGAGACACACAGGCTTCCTATAAACTAAGAGATCCCCTTCCGGACAGCGAGGACATAGGGTAGTTTGAGCAATGGTAGGGAGGTGGGGGGTGTCTTGGGCGGGGCGGGGGGGATACTTCCTGCATCCTCAGGGCCTGTAGGCGCCGCTACTTCAATTCAGGTTACTGGCCCTGCTCCTGACCCCGTGCTCTAGAAAGCAGGTTCCGCCCACGCCCATCCTTATCACCCCGTGAATTCTAGCTGATCTGGGTGCTCCCTGAAAGGCTCAGGCTGAGCACTCCCTGGGGCAAGGTGTCTTCTTGCTCAGCATCTAAAAATAAGTAGTGACGCGTGGATTTTCTGCCTGGTCAGGTTCTCCTAGTAGGCCTACAGTCTCTGGAGTGGAGAGAACCGGCCTTGGTGTGGGCTACCAGTGAGGAAAACTAGGAGCCAGATCCCATCCCCTCTCACCCTGGAGGGTTCAGGGTTTGGGCATGGGACAGACTCAGCCAACCAAATGCGCTTTCCCTGGTTTTGGAACCCTGAGAGGAGGGCAGGTCAACAGAGATGACTGTAGGGTCGCAGGGGCTCATGGGGAGGGCACACGAGCCTGGGAAGACCATTGTTGTGGTTCTTGGGGCCTTATCTAGCCCTAGTTTCTTGGCTCCCAACTGTTCTTTTTTTTTTTTTTTTTTAAGATTTTATTTATTTATTTATTTGAGAGAGAGAGAGAGATCACAAGTAGGCAGAGAGGCAGGCATGGGGCGGGGGGAGCAGGCTCCCCGCTGAGCAGAGAGCCCGATGTGGGGCTCAATCCTAGGACCCTGAGATCATGACCTGAGCTGAAGGCAGAGGCTTAACCCACTGAGCCACCCAGGCGTCCCGGCTCCCAACTGTTCTTAATTAAGCCTGACTCTTTCCCATTTACTCTGCAAGTTCTCTAATACTCTTTCAGTAAGTCTTTTTTACTTAGCCAGAGTAGTTCTCTGAAGCTTTTAACCAGGAATGCCCACGGGTAGTACAGACCTCTGTCACCCCTGGAGTTTGGCAGACGGAGAAAAGATTTTCTTGGGGGAGCAATCCTACTCACTAAACCGGGCTGTGTTTCTAGGCTTGCTCACTACCCCAGGCTGGCTTGGGCACCGGGTCCATTATGCCATAAACTGGTCTTAAACGTGAGTTGCTTTCTCTTCTTTTCTTTTAAAGATTTATTTACTGGACACCTAGGTGGCTCAGTCAGTTTCAGCTCGGGTCATGATCTCGGGGTCCTGGGACTGTATCCTGCCTTGGGCCTCCCTGCTCAGGGGGGTGTCAGCTTCTGCCTCTGCTCCTCCTCTTTGCTGGCACGCTCTCTTTCTCTCTCAAATAAATAAATGAATCTTTTTAAAAAGCAAAGATTTACTTGTTTGAGAGAGAATGAGAGAGTGCACATGTGGGGTGTGGGGAGGCAAAGGGAGGAGAGAGAATGCTAAACAGACTCTCCGTGGGGCTCAGTCTCCCGATCCTGAGATCAGGGTGACTCTGAAATCACCACCTGAGCCAAAGCCAGGAGACGCTTAACCCACTGCACCAGCCAGGTACCCTGAATGTGAACTGCTTTCTAGCTAAACCTGGGACACTTGACACTGGCCAGGACCCATCTCCTAGAGAATCAGGCACAGGAAAGAGATGGCTGGTTCCTGGATTGTCCTATTACAAGAAAGGGTCAGTTTCTTGTGGCCAAGGGTTGGCTTGGGATAGGAGCACACTCTTAAGCTGCTAAAAGTTTCCGCAGCCAACGCCCCAGGCCCCCACACCCAAACACAGATCTTTTCCCTGTCGTGTACATTCCCATTCCTAGGGAGGATGGAAGTGGGGAAAAGCAAATCTTTGTAATATGAGAGCATCCCCAAGAATTATCATCCTCAACTATTTTGCATATCTTCTCTAAGACTGCTGGCCAGGGGAATGGCCACTGCGAGCTCGGCCTCCAGACGCGGAGTGCAAACTTCTCAAGCTAGCCTCCAGGTGGTGCTATTTGCAAACGGTCCACTAACCCTAATACAGGAGGATGCTGCCAGGGAGGTGGTATTCCACAGCTGAACTTCACCTTGTGTTGTTACACTTGGACTGATTAAAGCCGCTCATGAGTGAAAAGGAGGTGAAATCGAAATAATCTTTGGAATGGTGCAGAGAACTCTCCAAGAGTGACCCCAAACTCGGAAGCTATAAAAAGACAATGTAGGGGGCGCCTGTGTGGCTCAGTGGGTTAAGGCCTCTGCCTTCGGCTCAGATCATGATCCCAGGGTCCTGGGATCGAGCCCCGAATCGGGCTCTCTGCTCCTTGGGGACTGTTTCCTCCTCTCTCTGCCTGCCTCTCTGCCTACTTGTGATCTTTGTCGGTCAAATAAATAAATAAAATCTTTAAAAAAAAAAGACAATGTAGACAGCATAAAAATTTCTATGCTAGATGATATGATACTCTATGTGGAAAACCCAAAAGACTCCACTCCAAAACTGCTAGAACTTGTACAGGAATTTAGTAAAGTGTCAGGATATAAAATCAATGCACAGAAATCAGTTGCATTTCTCTACACCAACAACAAGACAGAAGAAAGAGAAATTAAGGAGTCAATCCCATTTACAATTGCACCCAAAACTATAAGA
>PISX010017319.1:0-43690 GCA_004024625.1 Mellivora capensis | reverse complement strand
GTTTGACACACAGCATTTGGCTTTCTACATCGTGGCTTATGTTTATTACACTGGTGTCTGTTCCAAAATGAAATCTGATGATTTGTTTATGGACACTTGGAAAAATTAAAAAATAGTTAAATAAATATACAGCCTCTGAAAAATAAAATAATGGTGCCAAGGAGGGATAAATATGAGTTATTGGAATCAATATTCCCCCGTGATCTGCCTTATTGTTTCTGATCCATTTTGAAGGAAGTATCATAAAAATCATGTATACTGATTATATTTAGACATTGTCTAAGTCTCAGTACATCATTAGAAATTGTATTGGTAGGGACGCCTGGGTGGCTCAGTTGGTTAAGCGGCTGCCTTCAGCTCAGGTCATGATCCCAGCGTCCTGGGATCGAGTCCCACATTGGGCTCCTTGCTCGGCAGGAAGCCTGCTTCTCCCTCTGCCTCTGCCTGCCTCTGCCTGCCACTCTGTTTGCCTGTGCTCGCTCGCTCTCTCTCCCTCTATCTCTGACAAATAAATAAATTAAAAAAAAAAAGAAAACCACATTAAAAAAAAAAGAAATTGTATTGGTAAATATGAGCTGACACTATTGTACCTAATTAAACTTAGATTTAAATAATCATTTCAAATGGAGTACATTAATAAGTATAATCTGAGTATCAATATTTATCTTTTATTTATTTATTTATTTATTTTAATTTATTTTTTTTAAAGACTCTTTTTTTTTTTAATTTTTATTTATTTGTCAGAGAGAGGGAGAGAGAGAGAGAGTGAGCACAGGCAGACAGAGTGGCAGGCAGAGGCAGGCAGAGGCAAAGGGAGAAGCAGGCTTCCAGCCGAGCAAGGAACCCGATGTGGGACTCGATCCCAGGACGCTGGGATCATGACCTGAGCCGAAGGCAGCCGCTTAACCAACTGAGCCACCCAGACGTCCCTTTATCTTTTTTTTTTAAGAGTTTATTTATTTAGCTGACACAGAGAGAGAGACAGCAAGAGAGGGAACACAAGCAGGGGGAGTGGGAGAGGGAGAAGCAGGCATCCTGTAGAGTGGGGAGCCTGATGTGGGGCTCCATCCCAGGAGCCTGGGATCATGACCTCCCAGATGCTTAACGACTGAGCCACCCAGGCACCCTGAGTATCAATATTTATCGATAAATATTTTCTAGGTGTCTATGCTTGTGTTGGTACAACGATGGAAATTTTAATGATCCTGAGATATATGGAGAGGACTCTAAACGAGGTGTTGTGAGTGAGGGGTAAGTGTAGCAGTTAATGAATATTCAAACTGCGTGGAGATTGAAATGATAGAACATGTAGCAGAGAGCCCAAGACCTTGTCTATTTACTGTGCTCCCAACAAAGCACTAAGTGGACAATTAACTAAGTTTGACAGTAGTGTCTAGGCAGGTATTTTGGAGATTATTTCCATTACTCTGTAGAAAATATATTCAGGAGTGGGGCAGAAATGGAGATGGGCCAAGAGGACTTGAAACAGATTGGAGAAAAGAGGGTCTGAGTGTTCGATGCTTGCCTTTACCAGCCAAGGGTTAGATTGCAGACTAACTCAGACAGAGATGCATTCCCACACACCTACCAAGACCAACACATCAGGAATGCTAGTGGGGATATCATTATCCAAAGACTGGGCATCCTCATGGAAGTCAGGGGTAGTGGTTTCTTTGTGTAGCTGGTTAAGTGAGGTTCAGTAGGGTGAAGTAAATTCCATACTTTTGTTTATATTGAAACGTATTGGGATGCCTGGATGGCTCAGTAGGTTAAATGTCTGTTTTCAGGATCCCAGGGTCCTGGCATGGAGTGCGCATCGAGCTCTCTGCTCAGCAGGGAGTCTGCTTCTCCCATTCCCTCTGCCCCTGCCCTGTGCTCTCTCTTTCTCTCAAATAAATGAACAAAATCTTAAAAAAGTATTATTTTTACATAAAATCCTAATTGATACATCTTGACCCATAAAATCAATACCTTTTAAAGTAGGCAAAAGCAATTTTCTAGAAAACACATGTTTTTTTAAGATTTTTAAAAATCTTTATTTATTTGACAGACAAAGATCACAAGTAAGCAGAGAGGCAGGCAGAGAGAGAGAGAGAGAGGAGGAAGCAGGCTCCCCGCTGAGCAGAGACCCCCCCAAGCCCCTCCCCGCCAGGGGCTCGATCCCAGGACTCTGGGATCATGACCTGAGCCGAAGGCAGAGGCTTTAACCCACGGAGCCACCCAAGTACCCCTAGAAAACACATTTTTAAAGTACTTCTCATCAGTTAGCTTTTGCTATATTGTGTTATGCATATAAACTGTCCCAACATTTCAGTGGCTTTCATGTTAAGGGATATTTTTACATTTAAACCAGTTTTAACTCTGTTCTGTGTCTACAAACCAGAAACCAGACTGAATGAACAGATTCTATATGGATCACGTGATGTGATTCTCACAAGGAGGGAGAAAACGAAGGACAAAAACATGTGATGGCCCTTAGAGTTCCTACTTGTATGCATCACACATAATTTCTACTTGCATCCCATTGGCCAAAAAGCATCACATGGCCAAGCTTGGTATTAATGGTATGGCAAAGTAGATTCCTCCCTGGGGAGCAGTGCTTATCATATAGCAGTGGGCAGAGATGTATAATCTTCTAACATCTGAGGAAAGAACAATTTGGAACAGTTGTTTATAAATTTTTTAAAAAAGTACACTTTCATGAATTTCTATGAAAGCCAAATGAAAATGGCTCCGTGATAAGATAACATGTATGAAATATTTTATATTCGATGTTTGTTCTTCAAACCTAAAGAAACTATTAAGGTATTCATAAGAAACCAAAGGTCTTACAATTGACTTCATGGGGAAGCTTATTTTAAAGCTTCTAGGTTTCTTTTAGTTCTTGAGGTCAAAAATTGAATGACCTGAGAGATATAGATTCCTTGTAGGGCTCTGGCACACTTGCTATATGGATTTTATAAACATCAAAGATGTTAGAGAAGTTCATTTTTCCTCTTCTCTATTAGATCAAAAACACAGAACTCCTATGATTTTTGTTCCATCAAAAATCATTTTTTCCTGCTGAAAAAAACGTAAGTTTGGCTTCTTTGCACAGATAGCTATCCTCTGGATAGATAAGGAGAAAATCTGAACTATGAGAACTCAGACATCTCTATAAAAAATAATATCAAAGATAGTGACACTGGTTGCTTTTTGGGAGAGCAATCTGAATATTAGAATTCAAAGCTGGAGGGAAATTCCTTTTCCAATATACGATTTTGTGCCTTTACAGTAATGCCCTATAACCTGTATTACCTGTTCAAAACACACAAACAAAACCAAGTTAATACCTACATTGAATTACATACTTCCAGAAACTTTTTTTTTTTTTAAGATTTTAATTTATTTATTTGTCAGAGAGAGAGAGAGAGAGAGTGAGCACTGGCAGACAGAGTGGCAGGCAGAGGCAGGCAGAGGCAGAGGGAGAAGCAGGCTCCCCGCCGAGCAAGGAGCCCGATGTGGGACTTGATCCCAGCCTGGGATCGTGACCTGAGCCGAAGGCAGCCGCTTAACCAACTGAGCCACCCAGGCGTCCCCAGAAACTCTTTTTTTTTGACATCGCCCATCTTTCTATCCTTTTTACCCTTTTGTTTTGATAGCAGAGAAAGGGTATTTAGTTTGTAATCAATTGTATTTCTTATTAAAATTCCACCAAAAATGTATTTTTATTTTTAGTTTCTGTTCTTTTCTCTTTCCCTATGTCTCTTTTGCTATTTTTTTCCAGAATTGTTCTGTCCCACAAGTATTTTCAAATAGCTAATAAGTGATTAGTACAATCTATCCTAAAATTCAAGAGATTGGAAATGATTTTCAAGGAGGCACTTCTGAGTGAATGTAAATAGTGTGGGGAAATGAAAGAAAAAGGTACATTCTAAAGAAGGTGATTTATTGCCAAGGTGCAAATGTAAACAGAACGTGATCAGACTTGAGAAGAACATAGCTGCTATTTCATAATACACAAATAGATTATTTGTTTTGATGCCATTCTACACGTCTAAAATAACTAGTGTACCAGATGCACACTGTCATTCTTTACCTTCCCTCTAACTTTGTAAATAGTTTTTTCTCTTCCATATAATTCTAAGTAGCTATAAAAATTCAAGTAATAATTTCCTTTACAAATATGTGCATTAGTATGTGATTAATAAAAATGATAATGATTTATTTTCAGGCTGAATATAATTAAGTTGATATTTGAAACTTACAAAAAGGAACAGTGTGGTACGTAGTTATCACCATTATTGTTTTGGGTCATGTATTGAGAGACCGCCAATGGGAATTTTTCTTCAAGTCAATTTTGCTCATGCATGAAATCTTATGATTGCTTAGTTATTATGATGAAATTATTGTTGATTTTACTTATATAGGAATTGGAGATGTTCTAAAATAAAAGTGCTATCTTTTGCTCTTAGTATATTGTAACTATGCAGTCAATATTAAAATCATCAATCAAGTTATCAACCATAGAGATAATGTCAAAAATGATAATTTCTCAAAATAAATGTGTAAGTTACTTAACATGTGCTTTAAAAATACCTATAATATCCTAACATTTATCTAAAATAAGAATATCATGTTTGCACTTGCTTCATAACAAGTCATAGTGGCTTAATTATTATAGCAGCTTAATGCAACAACCATTTATCTAGGTCATAATTCTGTAGGTCTGAAATTTGCTCCAGGGTGAGTTAGGGGTTTCTTGGTTCTTCTAGTATGGACCAGACTCTGCTGATTGTGCTCAGGGTTGCTCATAAGTTTATGGTCTACTGGTCAATCAGTTGCATATGACTGGTCAAAGATGATTTAGCTGAGATGGCATATGTTTTCCTCATATGGTCTCTATTCACCAGAAAACTATATATATATAAACTACATATATATATATATATATATATTTTTTTTTTTTTTTCCCCATGTGGAAGAGTTGGCAGAGGCCTCAAGAGCAAAAATGAACAAACTCCAATGTGCAAGTATTTTTCAAGCAATTACCTGGTCATATTTGCTACTGCCTTTGGACCTATCATGTTCCATGTTCAAGACAAGAATCAGAGTGGATGGAGACTACTGAAGGAATGGATACAGAAAGATGTGAGCAAAATGGAAATCAAGACTACCCCAATCTACCATAGTTGTAAAATTCATACAATTACCAAGCATTGGAGTTGTCTTCTTTCATTTCTCCTTTCCCCTTTACTTCTTTTCTTTCCTTCCTCATTCCCTCCTTATTTTCTTCCCTTTAATTTTATGTTCTGGTTTCAGATAGCTTAATTTGGCTTCTTTACTTAACCTTAGCATTTGATTTCACATGTAAATGTTTTAAGGATTTATTTATTTATTTGAGAGAGAGTATGTGTGCCTGAGCGGTGGGGGGAAGGCAGAGGGAGAAGGAGGAAAAATCTCAAGCAGACTCCCTGCGGAGCACAGAGCCTGTCTCCAGATTCCATCCTATGACCCTGAGATCATGACCTGAGCAGAAATCAAGAGTAAGACACTTAGCCTACTGAGCCCCCTGAGCGCCCCTCACATGTAAATTTTTATTCCCCTTGTATTTAGAATACTAAGGTTTCAGCCAATGAAACTTATTTTTTATCTCTCTCCTTAGTTGATTTTTAGGTATAGCATTCAGTCTATTCTCCGTGCCACTGAATGACTTATTCTGAACAAGTTCTTTACACATGACATGGGTGCAAGCATGACTTTTCCCAAATCAGCGTGTGAGAAATAAATCCTGTAACTATCCCCCACTGGGAACCATTAAGCGGCTATAACAATAGTTCAGAGTCAGCTTTCTCGCCCGTAATATTCAAGTTCGCCCTCCAGTCCCTGAGGAATATCTTAAGTTGGGTACTATCTCTCACTTGGCAACCGTAAGTAGCAGCTCTTAGCAAAGATATTTTAAAAGGCGCTCTCCAATATACCCTATCCTCCTGTTACCACGTGGACTCTAGCTCTTATCGCAAACTGTGTCGACACATAATTAACCTACTGAATGGTAAGTGCAGGAAGGAAACACAGTGAAATATAGGAAAAACTCAGACATTTTGACAAAAGTATACAGTATTTCAAAACACTGAAGTAGGAAAAAAAAAAGGCAAGAAAAACCTCAATCTAGATTTATCCAAAAGGGATATTAAAAAGATCATGCCTTGGGGTGTCTGGCTGGCTCCGTCAGTAGAGTGTGTTAGTCTTGATCTCAGTGTCTCACACAGGTTCAAACCCCATTTGTGGCATAGAATTTACTTAAACAAAACAAAATATGACTTTTTATCAGAAAATAATTTTTCTGGTTTCAACATCAAATAATTAATGCCAAATAACTAAGCACTAAATTTCGATTATTCTTGTGTTTATATAAATCCCAGGTTCTGTGCCATTAGAGGAATTGTGCATATGGGAGAAATAATACTGCTGATTCATTAATTTTCTTCATCTGTTCCTGTAAGATACACTTTGTATTTATGGGGAGAAATAATGCTAAGATATTCACAGTGTGTAGAATTTCTCATCTTTTACTTCAATTGATTTTCCACAAAAGTGCCAAGCCAAGAAAAGGATAGTTTTTTTCAACAAATGGTGTTAAGGTGATTAGATAAGCTCACGTGAAAAGATTAACTTAGCCCTTACTTCATATGACAATTTTTTTAAATTCAAAATGGGTCATACTCCAAAGTGTAATATCTAAAACAATAAAACTATTAGAAGAACCTGTAGGAAAAATCTTTGTTACCTCTAGTTAGGTGAAAAGTTCTGAGATAATAGTACCAATAGCAAAATCCATATTTAAAAAAAGATAAATTGGTATTTTTCAAAATTAAAAAGAAAATAAATTTGCACTTCAAAAGACACCATTAAAGATTAAAATACTGAGATAGAATACTAGCAAATTATATTTCTCTTAATTTTCTGAATATGTAGAGAAAGCCTACAATTATAAGAAGACAAATTCCAAATAAGAATGAGGCAAAAGTTGAAATATAAATTTCACCAAATATATATATATATATACATATATATGTATATAAATAGTTAGTAGTTACAGGGAAGGAAACTCATGCTCAACATTATTAATCATTAGAGAAATGTAAATTAAAACCACAATAAGACACCACTCTGAAAAACAACCTGAGGGTTTTGAAGGGGTGGGGGGTGGGAGGTTGGGGGAGCCTGGTGGTGGGTATTGTGGAGGGCACGCATTGCATGGAGCACTGGGTGTGGTGTAAAACTATGAACTCTGTTATGCTGAAAAGAAATTTTAAAAAAACAAACAAAAAAACAAAAAACAAAACAAAACAAAACAAAATACCACTAGATACCACTTCTTCCCACTATAGTAGTTACAATAAAAATGACAGACGACGTGAACAGTTGACAAGTATATATGGGAAACTGGAGACCTCTAACACTGCTGGCATGACTGTAAACTGGTAGGATCACTGAAAAACTGTGTGACAGTTTCTTTAAAAAATAATAATAAGTGTAACATGAAAAATTGATTCAATTTGTAGAAATATTTCTAAGGAAATGGAAACATATGTCCACATAAAGACTTGCCCTTGACTCAGCAGCATTATTTATAATAGCAAAAAAGTGAAAAAATCCAATGTTTATCAACTGGTGAATGGATAAACAGAGTATGGAACATGAAAAAAATAAAATACTATTTATCAACATGAGTGGAATGGGTTAATGATACTGCAACAATGATGTAGCTCAAAAATATTATGCTAATTACCAGAAAGCAGCTCCAGAAGACCATATCTTATAGGAGTCCACTTATACTAAACGTACAGAAAAGGCACATCTATGGAGATAAATATGTGATTCCTTGGGACTGGGTTGGGATTAAAGACTGACTGACTGCATATTGGTTCCAGGGATCATATTGGGTGATTTGAATATTTTATTAAAGATTTTATTTTTAAGTAATCTCTACACCCAACGTAGGGCTTGAATTTACAACCCCAAGATCAAGAGTTGCATTCTCTAACGACTGAGCCAGCCAGGTGCCCCTGATTTAAATAATTTAAAATTGGATTGTGGTGATGGTTCCATAACAGTACAAATTTATCACAACTCATTGAATTGTACATTTAAAGTGAATGAACTTTATGGTTTGTAAATTGTAATTCAATAAAGGTGCTAGAAATAAAGGACATAGGGAATTGTGAAGATTTTTTCAAAATGGAGCTGTCAAGGAAATGAGAACTGGCAGAGGCACATATGTTATTGATCTGATATTAATAGGAAAATAAATCTTTTCTCCTCTAAAACCAGCCATAGTTCATACCATGTATAATAGCAATAAGAAGAATAACTTTTTTTTTCCTTTCATAATATCATTTGGCATGAGTATTTTAATCTTCCCTATCATTCTACCACTCTGTAAGCATAAAAATGTTCAGCTTCATGCGTATTAATTGGGCACTTCTAGTATCAGGAAACTTCTTGTATTTTCAGGCAGATAACTGTATCTTTCAACTATACCCGGTATTAAAGGTTGACTTTGCACTATAACTTCTGCCCTAGTTACCTGTTTGCAGACCCAGTTGGATGCTTACTCAACTAAAGACACATAAATTAATTGTGCTTATTGTCTTAAGGAAGCTTTCCTCAAGTTCTCATTACCATTTTGGAACTTTGTAAGCATGCAGTATTCCTTTTATCTTGTTGAGTATTTTAAATATTCAGTATTTCAAATATTTTTTAATATTTTGTCTTTTTGAATATTTCTGTTCATTATACTTTGAGTTACTTTTGTTTCCTTTGAGCATTCATATTTTACTTTAATTATATAATATTTATAGTGTAACAGAACTCTTATTTATACTCATGTATGAAGCTATTTGGACAGGTTTTCATCACCCAGGACTTCTAGATCTTAGTTAAGCAACAATTAAGACATTTGGTATCCTAAGGGCACCTGGATAGCTTAGTCGGTTAATTTTCTGCCTTTGTGGTGAGGTCAAGATCTCAGGGTCCTGGGATCTAGCCCTGCATTGGGCTCCCTGCTCAGCGGAGAGCCTGCATCTCCCTCTCCCTCTGCCTCTCCCTCTGCTTGTGCTCGCTCTCTCTCTCTCAAATGAATAAATAAAGTCTAAAAAAAAAAATAGAAAGTTGATATCCTAAATTTTTTTGGTTCTGTAATGTAATTATATTCAGTATCTCTTTAAACTTTGCTCTAATCATCTTTTTATTGCAAATGGAATGAAATTTGTTTGGCCATTTATCAGAAATTATGCTTATCTTTGGGTTCCCTTGATAATCATGCTAAGTTTAAAAGGATTATTCATCATGTAGAGGCCCCAGATATCTCAGAGGAGAGCAGGTTTGTATATTTTCTTGTTCTACTATAAATCCAGTATGTCCACTCTAGAATAGAATAGAATGGAGCTCTATATTTGTATTATATTGGTTTACTTTCATGTTTTTATTTTGTTGTTGTTTTATGATGAGAGGAAATTATCCATCTCCCCCTACTTCAATATTTTATTATTTTCAAGAGGGGTCTTGGGACTGTGGCTTAGCCCTCCTGACACAAGGCTGAGTGGATAATATTACTAAATAAGGAAAATGACCTTCACTTGCCCATCGCCTTCACGTTCTTTTTATTTATAAACTTAACCTTACCCAAGATCTGTTGTTTTGGGGTCGCAACCTCAGGAGTTACTCAGATAAAATTTGAAACTGACCCCATACACAGCAAGCAAGGAGAGGCCTAAGAATGAGGCCGGCCACTCCAGATTGCTAGCTGGCAGGTTTTAAAAGCAAAGGAACTTACAGTACAGGCTCCTTTTCCTTGGCTACAAGAGCTGATCTTGGCACCCTCTGGCTCACCAGCATCTTAAAAGTTTATATAAGGCCTTACCTGGATTTAGTCACATATATCCTCGATGGTCGCAATAATACCCTGATCTCTCAAGGTCGTGTTGGCTCTGTCAAGGTCATGTTCTCGAAAACAGATGAACTGCATTCTTGAAAAATTGTGGGAACTGTGCGCATAAGGCACATTCCAAAGACAGAGAGGAGGTGAGGTTTACTTCAGATTGCAGGTCTGGCTCCCAATAGAACCAGAAGTTTCCATTCTCTGACCTCCTCCAATAGCTCTTTGTGGCTTCTACAGACTGGAGTCACTTTGTAGTTGTTTAATTGTATCATTCAGGGTCAGCCTGAGTCCAAGGAGCAAATTAGTAACATACATAGCTGAAGACCAAATTGAGGTAGGTTTCCTGGTATGTTTGACCTCTACACAGATGCTCAGAAAGAAATCTGGAAATAACAGAGGGTTTTAGAAATAGCATGACCTCTTTTCATTTCTTTTTGCCTTTCTTTTTCCCTCTCGACTTGTGTGTGGTTTTGAAAATTACGATTTCTTTTTTTCTGATTGTTCTATTTCAACGGCAGACATTTGAACCTAATGTTACAACAAACACTAAAATATGTTCTGTTATTTAGATATTTTTTAAAAGAGGGAAATGGTAAAGACAAACAATAATGTAGCCAACCCAATTCAAAAAATAAATGGACGATAAAAATACATATAGGAAAGAAGAGATTAAAACTACTAAAAATGAAAGACATGATATTAATATAAAATACGTTTTAGAATTATACATTAAATATGATTATATTAGTATACCCGATTTTGAGTATTTATACTTCTAGAAGATATATCAGAGATATATCGTAAAAGCCACTAATTAGGAAATAAGTAGATTTTCCTTTGAAATAAGTAGGTTTTTGTTTTAAAATCAATGTAGTATCTATAAGGGAGTAATGCTTGTTAGACTAAGCAGATTTTCAGAACCAAGGATGTATTCACTCAAGAAAAATTAGTTTTATATACATTTTATAGAAAAAAAATATATTTCAATTTAATTTTTAGAATCTCAAATGTTTATTGGGCTCCAAAATTTGAGTCTTTTAAATTTATGATAGATGTAACTTATAGGCAACCAGAAATATAAAGTTCTTTTTTTTATATATAAAGTTCTTAAATATAGACATTACTCAGATTTGGGGATTTATGATGTACTCCTAAGCTATTAACTTGTGCTTGAATTTCTAGAGTGCATACTCTCTGAGAACAGTGAAATTTAATGCATATTATGCTTATTTTATGGTTTGTTTACAATTAATTTATTATTAATATTACCATTTTTACCATGAAGTTGACACCCAGGTAATAATTATATCACAGAGTACCAAAATAATTTTGTCACTTAAATTTTCTTATAAAAATGAATATTAAATTGAACTCTTCTTCCAAATACATTAAAAAATAAACTATTTTTTCTTAAGATTTTATTTTTAAGTAATCTCTACATCCAACATTGGGCTCAAACTCACGGCTCTGAGATCAAGTCACATTTTCTACTGAGTCAGCCAGGTGACCCCAAAATAAACAACTCTCAATTTTGTAGTCACTCTAACGTATTTTGTTGTAATATACTTAAGAGTTTTCCATGACACAAGCCCTAGACCCAGACTAGGCTAGGTTTACAGAAGCTTCAAGCCTGACTATGTAAATCTTATTACTTATGCAAATTGTATTCATCTTTTAGTACCTCGTTTAAAATAACCTATATTTTGTGGTCTTTCCAAATAAGTTCAGGACATATTACTATTACTTGCACTTGAGTTTCCCACTTTTACATATTCAGTAATAGCCATGGCTGTTCCTAAAAGTTTTTCCCATAATGGGGAGTAGAAGTTTGTAGGAAGGTGAGAGTTGGGATTCTACGGATTGATGGCAGCCCACAGGCTAAGGAGAAGTTATTGAAAGTAAATAGATAATTCAATTAGGCAGTTGTAATTTTGAGCAAAAAAAAAAGAATGGCATTAGAGCAAGAGCCACTGAGTGTGCATCATGGTCCTGAATCCTGATACTGATTGTCAGTGTGACCTTGAGCAAAAGATATTTCTTCTCCAAGCCTCAGTTATATCATCTATAAAATGGCAATAAAAATATCTTCTGACATTATTGCTGTGACATTTCAATGAGATAATAGTTAATGCCAAACACACACATGGTCTTTAAAAATTAGTTCCTTCCATATAGGGTTGAGTCTTATGTGCCTTTCTAATCCAGACAGTGAGAACATTATTGAAGTGGGTATGATCTCTATCTGTTTGCAACTCTGCTGAATCTGAAATTCACTGCTTTGCGGCAAAGCTTTCTGCTGCTTTTCCTTTTCAAATGTTACATTTATGTCTGTTCCCAATGAAGATGCATTTATAATCTTGGGACAAAACAGTATTTCACTGTAAGAATACTTAGTTAATATGTAGTGCATGATAAAATAGGTAGTTGCTATAAATTCCTGGGGGCAGGAGGCTTTTTCTTTTGTCTCCAGAGATTATAGTGTTTATTATTTTGCATTTTCCATTCACCCAACACAAAATACTGCACATTGCAGAATTCAGCAATTATTTGTTCAATGGATTATTAAGAAATCAGTCAGTTCATGAGTTAAAAATATTATTTCTTAATAATCAAGATTTTTCCCACCATTTATATCAAGAACTATAGAACTGCTATATTCAGATTCCATATTCAAACGGCAGTGAAGAAATATTAAAGGCAAGCATTAGAGATCAGTGATTATTAAAATGATCTCTGGAGTTCAGACAACATAACTCAAATCCTGACTCCATTGATTACTACGTTTATGATCATTTTATGTTATTTAACTTCTCTATGACTTTGTTTTCTCATTTCTAAATTGAAGAAAATAATATTATCACCTCACACTATGAAAATATATGTGAAATATTTAGCATCTGACATCTAGTAAGAGTTCCGTAAATATTAATCTATTTATTAGTACTAATAGTTGTTGTAGTATTCATTATTGCTATTGGATGAGTAGCTGAGTCTCTTCTTTCATACTCTGCAGTAGTAGTTTCTGTCCCAGTTATTTCAAATGATGAGCTTACGCTAATTTATCTGGGTATTCTGCCTTAAAATCCGAATCCCAAAATATTTGACATCATAGTTCTGTAAATTTGTCTTCTTCTACCCCTTGTTACTGACATAACTGTTATCCTAGGATATCAGATGACAAGTTACATTTTCTTAGACCCTCTGATTTCGGTTGCAGCTGAGAAGACAGATCTACGTGGATGTGATCTACTTTCTTGTTCATGGTGCATCCCTCAAGTTACCATGGCTTCTCTTTGCTAATAGCCCTCAGTCTTCTTTTACACTGAAAAGCATGGAAGGAGTCACTATGCATGCATGTGCGTATATCTCAAAAGAGAGGTAGTCTAGAGAGAGAGGAGTTTCTGGCCTTTTGATTGGACAATGCTTGGACGTATTCTATATACATCTCCAGAAATACCAGTAGAATCAAGCCATGTTACTCACAGTGGCCACTTCGATCAGGCCCCTATATTTGCACTGGTTCTGGTGATCAACAGGTGCCTAAATTACATACACATGGGCCTTTGACTGATCCTCTGCTTTAAGGAAAATGCAAGTAAGAATGAATAATGTCCAAGATTTAAAACATGGAACACTCTGATTTGTTTTCTTCTCTCTGCTTCTACATCTATGGTCTAATAAAGACCTCTAAGCTATTCCTCTATGATTTCTTATATTCTTTTTCTCTGCTTAAAATCATTTAAATTTGACAATAAGTACTACATAAGGAATGAAAAAAGGAAGATAAAAGAAATATGATCTTTACCCTAGACATGCAAAACCACCTGATAGGCAACCTCATCTTTTGTTGTTTTAGGGTCAGAGAAGAATGAGGTAGAGTGTATTATTCTTCAAAATAATTATTTTATTTATTTATGCTTCTTTTCTTTTCTTTCTTTTTTTTTAAATGTCTGTTCAGATTTTGCCCTTTTTTTTGTTTTTATTTTTTTTTTATTTATTCATTTGACAGAGATCACAAGTAGGCAGAGAGGCAGGCAGAGAGAGAGGAGGAAGCAGGCTCCCTGCTGAGCAGAGAGACTGATGTGGGGCTCGATCCCAGGATGCTGGGATCATGACCTGAGCCGAAGGCAGAGGCTTTAACCCAATGAGCCACCCAGGCGCCCCGTTTCTTTTCCTCTAGGAAGAGTATGCATCTTTGTTACACTGACATCACACTTAGTAATGTGTCTGTAATGTTCTTTGGCCGAAGAAATATAAGCAACAGTTATTTTTGTTTGAATGAGAATATCCTGGTTTCTCTCTCCTTTCTCTCTTCTATGAGGCTGGAAATGTCCCATCAGCCTGTTGGTTTCTAGATTAAAGAAGCTATGAGGCAAAGTCGACAAATTATTGTTGACCAATAACAGACATATCAAAGAGATAGAGATACTTGTTAAGAAATTAATACAAAAGTCTGTGGAGGAAGGGTAAAAGCCTGAGCCAAAATGATTACAGTTGTGGATAAAGATAAAATGATGATTTTTAGTTGTATTTAAGAAGTCAACCTGACAGAACTTGTTAATTCCTTGAATATAAGTATAAGGATGTCAATGCTTGAGTCTCTGGCCCATATTAGAACATATTTTAATTTATCACATCCTTGTGATGACTTTTCCTATGTCTTTCTGTTTCTTTCTTGCCAATAGAGTAATCTTCCAATTGCACAATTTTGATGATGTTATTCCTTTTCTAAACAGTCTTCAAGACTCCCCATTGCTAAAGAATTAATTTCTATCTCCTTAGCCTTAATTGTCTGCCATAATTCTTTTTAATACTTATTTCCTGCTTTTCAGGCAATTCTTTCCTTAAAGAAACTCAACTAGTTTTACTGTTCTTTCCACAAAAGTGATTTTTGAGTTTATAGTTAAATGCCTTGTTCCAGTCATTGTTTTTGCGTTAGCACTAGCTTATCTCTAGTTACTTTAAATTTTACTTACTTATTTTAGTCAGGACAGACTATGTGGTAACATACAACCCTAAAATATCTCAATGGCTTACAAATAAAAGCTTTATTAACCTCTTGAACTGCATGTTCATCCCAGGGTAGCTGAGACTCCAATGTTCTTATTTAATAGCCCGGGGTGATGGAAAAGCTTCTGTATGAAAAGGGTACAAACTTACATTTGTTGCTCAGTATTCTGCTTGAACACAATAATGTTCTTTCTAGCCATATTCTGAAGCAAGTCACACAACCAAGTCTAGAAAGGAGACGAACATCCCTCCTCTGAGGTAAAACAGCAAAAATCTACTTGAAAACATAGCAATATAAGTTACCAGATCATTCCTTTAAATTTATTCCAAATCCCATTGATTTCATTAATCTGATCTCGTCCATCCATCTTCAAATATTACTTCTTTGTCAACTCTTGCCACCAATTACTGATTATATAGCTTGTCTGATCATGCCTTCAGCAGGGGTCAACAGAGTTTTCTTAGGGGGAACATTTTCCGCTTCACGTCGTAGGTACCTGTGGCAAGTACTCAGCTCTACCGTCGTGGTGCAAAACTAATCATAGAAAATATGGGAAAAACGGGTAAAACTGTGCTTCATTAACAGTTTATTTTCAAAAGCAGGTGCTAGTCTGTCGCAGTAGTTTGCAGTTGCCTTCCTTAGAGCAATGACTCTCAAACTTTGGGTGTGCATTGGGATTATCTATCTGAAGGGATGTTAACACACAGATTTTTGGATGCCACTTTTGGTGTTTCCAATTCAATAGGACTAGTGAAGGGCTTGAGAATTTGTGTTTTCAATAAGTTCCCACGGAAAACTCTTGCTAATGGTCTGGAAATCACACAATGTGACTACAGAACAAAGACAATGTTCTCTATTTCAGTGACTTGTTATTTGTGATCCACAAGTGAATTCAGATAAATGAATACATGTGATTATAGAATTAAGAAATAAAAACTGTTTATAATTATCAATTTATTAGCACAGTCCTTTCTTCACAAAAGCCAGGTGACCACAGTTAACCAGAGAATGTCCTGAATAAAATTTTACTGGCTACATGAGTGAGTTACAATAAAGTTAGCTTTCACCTTTTTATAGCAATAAAGCATACAGTGATGTAAATAATACACTTTTCCATGGCTCCTTCACATGATGGACAGGTAACAAAATTGTTTTGTTTGTATAGTCTCCCCAAGCTATTTCAACTTGTCATGACACACAAAGCTTGACTACACCAAATTCATCAACCCATTTGTATTACTTCAGTGGAACAAAAAGATTTCAGAAAGACACATTAATTTTATTCTTATTCAACAGTGACATTGAAAAGACATTCTTATTTGTGCAGTTGTTTGAGCTACCAAGCCCGCTTGTAGTTATACATATTTTTAAAACTGCGGAGATTCTGTGCTCTTGAGGTTTTTTATATACTTATATCAAATGATTATCCCCGGTATTGCTGCATTCTTGACGTATGAATGATAAAGTAGTGACTTAGATTCCTGGAGCGAAAACAAATGATTCCCATGAACTTGTGTAAGCAAATGTCAGTACTCAGTACTTCAGTAGTGAAGTTGTTGGAGGAGGTCAATCAGAGGATGTGACCTTGGGTTGACACGCAAGCCAGAACCGGGCAATCAGAAGCTCTTTACGGCCTCCCCTGTGGTTGGAATATGCATTGGATGCACTGTTCACATATTAGGAGCCACTTCAAGGACTTGAGAGAGTCATGTGTTACTGAGAGCATCTGCACTACATACATGACTGAACCCCATCAAGAGCCCCACGTAAGCTTTTAAGAGTCTAGAGAACAGGTGCCAAGACTTACTAGTCTTGTGGCGACCTAAGGCAAGCCTTGTATGTAAGTTCCCTCGATTATTAAAACTGCCACCTGTCAATCTGGAGCAGCCCGACTCTTTCTTTGGTCTCTCCTTGCCCTCAGAGTGTAGGGCCAGTAAGGAGTTTCACCCACAGAAAGTCCTGAGGTTGTGAATCAACAGAAATAAGAAAGATCACCATGCTTTAGACAAAGCATGCGTGTGGTTTTGGAATTTGGAAAGAGGTAATAATACTGTTTCCATTATAAGATTTTTAAAATCATTGTAATATTCTCTACAGTTGCAAGCAATCACGAATAGATTCCTTAACAGAAATTAATGTTAATTACAAAAATCTTACAATATATAAACACGCAAAATGAAAGAAACTAGACCACCATATAGCCTGAACACATTTTAGTTCCTTATAAATCTGGACCATGTTCAGTCAGCAGAGAAACAGGTAAATGGATTCGTGGAAATTTCTTGGCTAAGGCTACCCACCAACTAGTGGCTGATTCTTGTTCAGACAGCGTTTAAAGAAAGACACAACATCCAGTTGAAATGGACTTTATTTTCCCGTTCTACAGGATAAAAGAAACAAGCAGCTGAGTGGCGTGAGAACCGAGACCCAAGCCTTTGCCTCCCCGTTCTCTGCTTTTTCAAGTCCTCAAGCCTTTAAATAGCAAAGCTCCAGGTGCAAACCAACCCAGGTGCTCTCCCTTTCCCGGTGCCCGCGCTTCCCCCTCTACGAAGCTCCTTGCATGAGCGTCCTGAGAGCTATGGAGCCTTTGCGTTCATTCACAGCATTATACAATGAACGCTAGGGGGGAAAAAGAACAAACAAGATACATTTCAAATACAGGATTCAATTACTTTTCACAACTCGGCGATGTGTCAAAGGCACGCTGTGTTTTGTTTTGAGGGCGGGGAGATGACTGGGAGGGAATCCTGGGCCCCCATTGGCTGGCCGCTCGCCGCTGCAGTTGAGCTCCAGCCGCTCCGCGAGCATCATTGATCTGAAGGGTAAACGTGGAGGGAGCCACAGAGAGGGGTCCAGGCGTTTCTGAGAAGAGAGGCAGACCTCTTCCAGGAAGAAAGTGGTGTCTGCTGGCTGCCCGGCTTGGAGAATCTTCTGTGAATGAAAGGGGACAAAATGCAAGGCAGTTTGTTGCTACAGTGATTTAGAAGAAAAAAAGAGAGAGAGAGAAAAGGAGAGAGGGAGAGAGAAAAGGGTCTCACCTTCGGTTCAAGGCTGGGTTGTTGCATCCTGCCGCTGCTGTTTCTGCTTCTGCTCCTGCAGCTGCCAGTTCTGCCATCAGGTAATGCTCCCCCCCACCCCCCGTTCTTCCTTCCCCTTTAATTGGGATTGCACCGTGTGTGATCGCTTCTGAAATACGCACAGAAATTCATACATGATTAATAAAGTGTTGTAGCGAAGTCAGAAGCCGAACGAGGCTGCACACAGATCTGGCATCTGAATTAGGAACTGGTGCGTGGTTTTGCTTTGGGAAACTTCAGTAAGTTCTAAACAAGTCTCTAGTCTTCAGATCCAAAGGGTTAAATTGAAAGGGGAGGGAAAGGAATGTTTTAACCACTTATGTACCTTACTTAGCTTGGCTGAGTTTTCAAATGAAAATAATTATGTATGGTGTTCACCTGGTTATTTTAGAAATGGCTTTATTGATCTATTTTTATGACAAAATAATGCTTTATTTTTAAAAAAGCTTCTGTAAATGCCCATCTCCACTGCTTTTTTGTTAAAATACAGGAACGTCCGTACATCCTTCTCCACTAGTATTTATTAAGGTGTGTGTATTTAAAAACTTCATTCTTCACTAAAGAAAACTATAGAGCAATTTGAATGCTTTAATAGCTAGTCTCCCCTGTACAGCTGAGTTTCCTACCTCAAAAGTAATTTGAGACAAGTGGAAAAGATGCAGATTACCAGATCTGCTGTGGGTTATATAAGATGTATTTTTAAAATATCTTAAAGGTATTAATCATTTGGTGGTATGTTGAAAAAGTAAGACATATGTGCAATATAGGACACACCAGCGAATCTTTTTTTCAGAGACCTTTGGTATTTTACAATAATTGTCTCCCCTTTAAACATCATTCTTTTTACATGGAAATCACAGTGGCTTCAGAACCTCTATGGTTCTGAGTGCTTGCTGTCTCATAGACATATTTCTCTGTACTCTCTGGAGTGAGAACTGACATACTTTTGGGTGATTCTGTGACCATTTCATGATTCCAGTTTCTCATCAGGTATTTTGAAACTCATTCACAAACTGGTCAGCTGGAAAATTGCCTTACAGACTGAGGGGGGGGGGGAATTAAAACGAGAAGGTTCTGAAAATGTGTTTACAGCTTTCAATTACCCCTATACAGGACCAAAACATGAAAATCCAACCATGCCAAGCAGGTTATCAGTTAGCTTGGTCTTTTCAGCATACTTGATTTGCTTTCGGGTTTATAAAATGCAGATGCACAGCTATCCAGAAATATTGAACCTCCTTATTCAGTGGCATCATTTACTCATTAAGTTATCCTAAGCAATTTGAGAATCACTTTAATTTATAGATCTTCATTATTATTTCTAGGAAGGAAATGAACTGAATAGGTTTTTCTTATAATATTTGTATGATTCCAGCAGAAGGTCTCTTCCAAATTGAAAGGCATATGGTTACTCTTCCCAAGCCATAAGCAGTTGACTGACAAATTGTTTCAGAATGCTCAAGAGCTCAGCCACACACAAAATAGAAGGTTCCACTTAACTAATTTAACTAACCTGTACTTTACCTTGTTCAGTGATGAGATCTAGGGACAGTTCCTCTACCGGCTATAGAAACTACTGTAGCAAAATCAGGTTTCACGTTAACTTGGAACTCCAATTCCAGAATATGTTTTCTCCTTTATTAATAGCTCTCACTTCAAAGGCTAACTTACTAGTTTAACCCTGGAATAGCTTAGCACCTTCCAATCAAAAAAAAAAATCACATTTTCTTTTCTGTTGTGTTCAGCAAATATCCTGTTCAGTAGATATCCAGTTTCTGGATTCTTAACTTCTACTGCTGTGTACCATTTTCAAACAGTAGGGGGTAGTTTTCAAGCCAAGAATGCTTTTTTTTTTTTTTTTTTTCTTACTGGACCTGATTCCTTCCAATTATCTCCTTAGTGATGTGATCATATTAGATAATTCCCACAAAAAGAGAGAGCTAAATTATAATGGGAAGGAACTGTCATTTGTTTTACATGTGGGATAATACATAGCAAGTTCTTATCACAGCAAAAACAGTGCTTAGCTTATGGGAAAAAAAAATCCCTGCTAATGCTCCACATGACACACTTATACCTCAGTATGACTGCATCCTTTAAGGATGGAGCAAAAACTCATCTCCTTAGGTAGATGATATTTTGCATCTGGTATTTTCACAGAACATATTTCATGTAATAGACTGTGATATTGATTGAAATCAATCTTTTCTCATTTTGTGGTTAATAAGAGTATCTGTCACTCTTACCTCTTAGAATGTATCGTGATGAACATCAGATCACTCTGGCTGATGAAATAGTACTGCAAATAGTCTGCTGAAACTGTTCTTACATGAAATGTGAAAGATTACTGTGTTTTCACACCTCTGCCATTTAGATGTCATATCATTAAATCTGCCTAACAGTTGTGATAGGAAGATGTATACAGTGATGGTTCTCTTCAGAAGTGAGCCATGTTTTCATGTAAAAATATCAAATCTAAGGTCTGTGTAATAAAATGACTTAAGTAGACTGTTATTAATGTCTTCATACATCCAAAGGAAAAGTGTGATCACAGATGTCTAATTTAAGGTAAGAAATCATTTCTTTAGTCTCTTAGCAAAGCTCTTTTTAAACTATGTCCTGTATTACCATGTCAGTGTTACCACATCAAAACATAGTATTTTACATCAATTCATGATTTCTATATTTATATAAATATTTATATTTGTAATATATTCTGCATTAAACTATAGGTGGAAATTATTGTATCTTGTTTAACAAATATTGTTTTATTTTTATGAATTGGTTCAATTTATTTCAAGAAAAATCAAATAAATAAGGAGTGGAGATATATGATTTTACTAGGAAATTTCCTTTCACTTTACTAATACATGATAATTGAGCAATTCATACTCTTAGGGCTTTTAAAAGCATTTTAACTTTTGGCTTTAAGGTAATTGAATTTTTTTCTGAATTACTATGGTAAAAGGGTGATATATCATTACCAAACGTTAAAAGGAGAGTGCGTATAGGCACACACACGTGCACGTGTATTTATTTGTGATTGTGAATAATTCCACCTGTGTTGAATATCAATAGTGGTTACTCAAAGTTATTTTTAAGCATCACATGCTAAGATGACTAATAATATGCAGTAAGTAACATTTTTAGAAAAGACTGAGAGAAAATTATGACTACGGTAAAACTGAATAACAGATGAACTTCACATAGTGTTATTCTGCTTTTTGTGTGATCCTGGTTAATGTTCTAAGAATTCACTTATTCAATTATTGATTATCACTTAATTTAATAAGCATTTGCTAAACTATTGGAAATAAGTCCTACATTTGCTATTTTTGTAAATTTAGCTTTATTCAGGTTTGTATCACTTTATTATATTATAGCTCATGTTTTTAAGGGATAAATTAAATCTTCAGTATGTTTCAGTTATTTTTTCACTAAAAGGTTATGATTTTCTTACATAGCCCTTGCTCTGTGAAAATCATCTAAGTCACAACTCTATAAGGGATATGTTATTTGAACAATAAAATTCTTCTTAAAATTTGTATTCTCATGCATATAGGTATGAAGATTCTGATAAGAGAAGGTGAGGTACCAATTTGTGCACAGATACCCAATAGAGAAAGACAGGACTCATGTATCAAGTCCTAAATCTACATGTCGGATAGCTGAATGATGCATACTTAGTTCCAAGTACCAAAGACGTAAACATTTGGGCTTAGGACTTATCCACAAAGTAGCATGCTAGTTATAAGCATGATTAATTATGCCAGAAGTATACTAGGTACTTAGTAAGTTCTGTCACTTCTATTAGCTAGAAAATTATTATAATATGCAAAAAAATGTTTTTCTCCATGTAAAGATGAGAGTCTTGATTCATTATCTGCATGATGATGGGGGAAAATCAAAACTTCAGAGTCAGATAGTAGTATGAATCAAGATTTTAAGAATTATTCTGTAGGTACTTTGGGGTGTGTTACTTAGCTTTGATCCTTGGTTTCTTCTATTGATTTAGTATAATATTACCACACAGACAAACACTCACTAGTAGGTCTTTCTCTTCTGAAATTTCCATGACTATAGCACTAGATTTGCAGAGACTAGCCACAGTCAGAGTTGCCCCCTCTTAGATGAAATCATGGAGTGGCTGGTATTTGTTATGTGCTGTAATTTACTTGTCATGTTGGGATGGAAGGGGTCCTCAGTTCACTTATTTAAAAATAATTTCACTTATTATTGGCAAGAATGCTTTTAATGAATAGGCATGGATGTTTCTGATAGTTTAAATGTTCAGTGAAGTTTCGGTTGTGATGAAACTGTTACCACCATATTTCAAGAGGTTTAGAAGTCAAGCGAAGACGAGAATAGGAGATCACTAAATAGAAAGAATGGAGTCAAGGGAAGTTTATGGGATTATAATTTTTTTATAGAGATTTGAGTATGTGAATAGATGAGATTGAAATCATTAGACAAAAGAAAATGAATGATGAATCAAGATCTTAGAGTGTTGGAGGAGGTCATCAGAAGGCTGTGACCTCCTGTTGATTCTTGAGCTGGAACATGGCAATCAGAGGCTCCATATCTTCTCCCCAGTCTTTGCAATGTGATTTCTGCCCACCATTCTCACACTAGGGGCTGTTTCAAGGGAATAAATTTGAGAAAGTAAAGTGTTACTGAGACCATTGGACTGAACATGTGACTGAATCCCATTAAGGCCTCTGCAGGAAGATGTGGAGATCAGCTCATCTTGTGGGCACCCACAACAAGTCTTGTACATAGGTTCCTTTACTTGTTCAGTCTTCCACCTACCAATCTGTCTGTCCTTGCCCTCCATGTTTAGGAATTTCAAACCTTACCTGGAAAGCTCCTGAGTTTTTGAAACAATTGAGAGAAGATTATAATTTACAATATCCAGGGCATAGGTGGAAGAGACAATTAGAAGATGTCATTAATTTTAATAATGCAAGTAAAATAGTATTCAAGAGCCAAATATCAAATAATTTCAGCTGGCATTTCAACATTTATTAAAATAATATCTTAAATGTTATAAAGGATTGTTAGGAAATAACTAAAATGTGGTGTTAATTAATTTATCTAAAGTAATACTTTTAAATTGAATCAGAAGAGATCCGGATACTTGATAAATGTTGGGAAGTAGAGGGAATTAACATTAAAAGACTGCTCACTGAAAAAAAATGGTATGGTGTATTTAAAAGTATTTCTGAGGAGAGAAAATAGAGAATACTTGAAGTAACAAGGAAATAACATTGTATCCAAAAGGAAATGTCCTCCTACAACTTTGTGAGTCAATATTTATTTCCATGAAGGGCAGCCATTACTCCAAGGGATGTGATTTCAGGCCAATTTAAAAGCCAGATTGTACTGAAACTCTACTCTTCTTTAATTACTAGCAAGAAGATTGTGAGTGAAAAGTAAAAAATAAGCTCTTGGCAAGGTTTTATGTTATATTTTTACTTAGGCAAGAATGGGAAGCCAAGAATACTTTTCTGGAATTCAAGTCTCTCACAGCAAGACAGCTCATTATCCGAATCAATATCTGGTATTTGCACTAAACTCCTACTGGAAGGTCACCACTATAAGATCCTTACATAGAAGGAAGTACAGTATTGGAATTGTAGTTGTTGCAACCAGAATTAGAGTTGTGTCAAGTACTTGAGCTTATACAACATAATCTCATATATACTAAATATAAACAATATAAATTTTAACTGCAGTATTAAAAAGACAGTTATTCTATAATACCTTCTAATCTCAGTATTTCACATTCTTATTTAACAATGAATTGTATATACCTATCATTATATAACACCTGTGATTAGGAAAATAATGTTATACATGAAAATATATAGCACATAATCTGTCCTGTCTCAGAAGTTTACACATACCTGCAAACAGTAATATTGTCATATAGGTACTACTTTTGAAAAACAAAAATGTCAGGCATATTCAACATATACAATCACACCACAGGAACATCAGCCCATCCCATAGATTTTGGGCTATACTATAAACTGTGTAATCATTTTGGAGGGAAATTTGGCAGCATCCATCAAAACTCAATACCTAGCAGTTCTAATGGTTGCATTATCTTCTGCAGAATATTTTCATGTGCTTGTCATTGTCTTCTGATTTTATTCTTTCCCACTGACTGCTTTTTCTCATTATTTCTGGGTTGTCTTGTCTTCAGACCCATAAATACAAGCTATCAGGCTATTCCCAGAAGCAGGCCTAGGCTCTTCTCACCTCTCTAGAAACTTACTGAAGAAGTAATCCCAACCAGTAGTATAGGTTTTAATGACATTTGAATGCCTCATTCCAAATCTGTCTTTGTCTCCAATCTTGTGCTGAGCATCAGACCCTAATATCTAAATGCCTACTCAGTATTTCTACTTGCATGTCTGATTAGGCTGCCTGGGCTGTCGGAACTAAGTATCAGAGACTGGGTAACTTAAGCAACAGAAACTTCTTTTCTTATAATTCAGGAAGCTGGAAATGTGAGATTAAAGTGCTGACTGATTGGATTCTTGGTGAGAGCTTTCTTTCTGGCTTGTAGATGCTTTCTTTTCACTGTGCCCTCATGTGACTTCTTGGTGCTCCTGCAGAGAGAGCTTGGGAGCAAGCTGTCTGTTCTCTCTTCTTACAAGGGCACTGATCCTTACAAGGACCTCACCCTTATGACCTCATCTAACCCTACTTACTTCCCAATGGCCCCACCTCCAAATACCATTATATTGGGAGTTAGCAATTCAATGTATGTGACCCCCCCTGCCCCTAGGGAAATACGGGCAGTCTATAGCAATATCTAACAATCATATTAACCATAACTTGTTTAAAACCAAGCTGTTAATTTCTGCCCCTTCTCACCACAACCTAAATATATTCATTTTCCTAATCTGCGGTATCTCAGTAAATTATGTAATGATTCATTTAATTTCTTAAGAATTTAGGATCAACTCTCTGGCCCTGGTTTTTCTCTCTTCTCCCCATAATCAGTGCCAAATAAAATCTGCTGGGTTCCTGGTCTTACTGTCCAATTGCATCTTTAATCCAGTCACTTCAACCTCTACCAGTTACCTTGAATCCAACCACTATTGTCCCAGTTTCCAAACAGGTCTTTTAGCTTCTACTTTTATCCCCTACCCCAATTCATTGCACAGCAGCCAGATGTAAACCCTTCAAAGTCACTATCAAAGTACTTCTCATGGTTTAAAGACAATAGCTGGCTTAACCATTTCATTTTCTTTCTCATCCTGCTGAGTTCATCGCTGCCACAGGGACTTTGCAGACACTCAGTTTATCCTTTCCTTTACATAGATCTTAGTTTAAATATCCATACGTTAGAATTACATTCTCTAATCACTGTCTGTAAATAGCATTTCCTTCCCCAGAAGAAATATTTTCACCTTTATCCACATTTAATTTTCTTTAAATAGGACCTGCTTTAGCTTACATGTACTGCAGTATATTGCCTGTCTTCCCAAATAAAATGCAGACCACATGAGGGAAGTCATATAATAGTTCCTGGCACTTAGGAGCCTTCCATAAGTGTTTGGGTGAATGACTAAATTAATAAATGAGAGAATAGATATGGGCACATAAATTTACTCAAACATACACATGCAAAAAAATGGAGTTTGAATGATTTACATGATCATATGTTAAGTGTTAATCTTCAGGGAGGGGAATGAGACATACTTGTTAATTATGTGACTTTCTGTAGTAATATATTCATGCATACAATTTGGCCTGCAAATATAATAATCATGAACTAATCATGCCATTTGTGTTAGTATTAAATACTAAAAGAGTGTTCTGTTAAGATTATTAAGGGAATAAAGAATATAATTTGAGTGTCAACCTACCAAAAAAAAAAAAGGTTTTAAAGTCAAGGCAAGATGATTTGAATAAGTACTAGTTATCTTTTCAACTCAAGATTCAGTACTATGTCACTACATATAATGTCCCTGATTCCCCACGGTGTCCACAATTAAAATAAACCTCCCAGGGTACACTAAAAAGGGGGAAAAAGGCCTTTAAAGATTTGTCTTAATTGGCTCTGAGATTCAGTTTTGTTATTTGGAGAGAACAGAAGAGAATCAGTATTAACACCTGGACTCGTGTCTATGCAAAGTCCAGAGCTCCTAAAGTAACAATTAAATGGCTTAATCTTAAAACCCTCCAAGGTTTAATTCAGTAGCTCTCTTCAGAAGGGCATTGCTAATTCTTCCTGAATTGCTGCTGCTTCTAGCTGCACTGCCTTAATTTGAACAGTATTCAAAATTCCATTCTCCCTAATGGAGTTAATTGCATTATGAAAGTTGGTTTGGAGTGGAAACTTATTTCCTCTTGTGGAGTATCTCTCTACAGAGTCCTTTCTTTTCCTTTCAGCCCGACACATATCCACATTTATGCAGGATAATCTCACAAATGCAGTAGCCCTGTTCAAACCAAGTTTCAAAGAATATTCTTTAAAATATTTATATACATACCAATGCATGTTAGCTATCTGAAGTGCCTACAATTTTGTACATGTTCTGATCTAATAGACTCTAAGTCCTCGGAACATTAACAAATCTCTGAGCTTTTAAACAGGCTGTGACCTATTCATTTAGAGGGCTACTTCAATAAACGGAGGCTCAGTTAGGTTAATGATGGATCATGGAGCTGTTTGATTTGCAGTGAGCTAAGTTACCCATTATATCCTAACATCCATGTGGGCCATGTTATCACAACCAAATAATGAGTCAGGCCCCTTCCCTTGTTTCTGTAGATTTCCAAGTCATTACAGATAATCTTAGTGTGCAAGTCCATGAAGCTTTATGCCTTGTAACTACAGTTGAGTTATTTTTGCCAAGAGTATGAAATTCCAGCTAAGGGTCAATTTCCTCATGAAAGTGTCAGCTGCATATTCAAGAGTTCATTTGGGTCTCCTGAACAAAAAGGCAGACATTTTCTTTGCTTTTCCCTACCCTCCGCTAACCATCCCTAAAATTGTCTTCACATTTACCATTTTTCTTGGCTTCTTTGTGCATATATGCACAGACATGCAAAAAAGACATAAATAAAGACAAGACTGGGACATTGAATCAGTCTTTACCTTAAAAAAAAAGTTACACCAATTATAAACATCATATCAAGGAGCCAAAGATCTGTTTTATAATGCCACCCATGGTGATTGCTTTCTTTATATGTATGTTTTCATCATATTGTGATATTTCATCACAATCTCTTTAGAGGCACATGTCCATGCTAAGAAATCTTGAAAGTTAAGGAAAATTCACTGGAAATACATTTTAATGCTTTTCAAAGTATCTTTGTGATGGCCTCACATTGCATGTTTATCACACTGTATGCATGTGTGCACACAGACACAAATGTTAAAAGCAACTTCTTCAGTAACATCTCTAAAGCTAACTAAATGTTTCTGATAGAAGGCAATAAACCCTTTGGTGTTAATCTTTCCTAAAAATGAAATACTTCTATGCTATAGAGAAAGCTATATGAAATATGAATGACAGGAGAAAAACAACTTCATTTATTCTTGCTCTGTGATTTATAGCATAGAGATGACAACCATGGGGAGGTGAAGAATGGTGAATTCTTCTGTTTGATGCTAATTTTACAGCACTACAGAGAAAGGGAGCATTGTGCCATATTCTGGATCTCTAAGTGAATTTATTTAAAGATGGTCCATTAGTTCATGTCACCATGGAGAACTAGTAAATTATGAGTGTTTTTACAAATAGACTTGGGAAAACTTCCCCAGTATTGTGGATTCACAGAGAACTACCCTGAAAAATTGTTATATTCTGCTTCCCAGTCACAAAGCTATGACTAATAACTTTAACACAGAGCCAAGATATTTTCATTAGTGGTTACTTAACCAATTTTTGTAAATGTATTTACTCTTCCATTTTTTAATGCCAAGGAAAGTTTTAAACTCCATGAAAGTTAGAGGATAATTTCAGGCTGAAGAGGTAGAGCCAAAATTATCTTTGTGAAACCAAACAAAAAAAAATCTACCTGCTTTTCTCTGATAGAACTTAAAGAAATGTAAAAACATTACAAAATGTATGAAGACATTTTTTTTCTTTTACTTTGCCTTTGGCTTATTACTCTTTATTTAAAATGCATTTTAGAAAACTGCATCAAAAGATTTTATCAGGACAGGTATCAGTTTGAGTATGTTTTATGACTAATTACAGAAATTTCAAGACTTCTCATAGTCTTGCCCCATCATTTATTTCTTGAAATATTTTCAACCTTATCTTGTCCCATACTAAAAAATCTAGGTAGTTTAACACTTCCAATTTTATTTTGAGATTCCATTTATGGAATCTCAAAGTCTTGAGATGACCGCTAACCTTGTAACTTACCACTCTTATTATTTCTGACTTACCATGTACCTTTGGCCTGTGAAGGCAATGGATCATTGGTTAATACTTGATTCTAGGTTATACCCTTGACCTGAGCTGGTCCCTAACTATTCTCAGCTTCCATAAAGGTCAATGGCATTGCAGGACTCCCTTGTGAAAAGCTCTCCTGGGACGACGTGTCCTTTACGGGACAGCCTTGCATTGAATCCCATGGCCTTCCTCTTGAGCTCTACAATCCATCTTCTTTGACATTCACAGAATTTGCAGGACATTTATTTCTCTGATGTTGCATACAGCTTTTTCTTAGCTATCTAAATATATATAATAATTTTAGCCATCTGCAATTTAAAATACTTTTGCGATGACTTATTTAACGTCTATCTCAGGTGACATGTTTACATTTTAAAAGAAGCCATCTGAAGATAATGCCTAATCCAAATAATGATTTACAAGAATTGGGGATTCCATTAGAATTCTGTGGATGCTATTTTGAGTATTTGGGTATTTTTTCTTTCTTTCTTTTTATTTTTCAAAAATAACCTGTTTGATGTTTTCATCAGTTATCATCTAATATATTTTGTCTTCTAGATGATGATTTTTATTTTTCTAGTGTAGGTATATTTTTATATTTCATTATAAGTGTAATGCATGGGACCCTGGGTGGCTCTGTTGATTAAGCATCTGTCTTCAGCTCAGGTCATGATCCCAAGGTCCTGAGATTGAGCCCCGCATCAGACTCCCCACTCAGCGGGGAGTCTGTTTCTCCCTTTCCCTCTGTGCGCTCCCTAGCTCTCTCTCTCAAATAAGTAAATAAATAAATATTTAAAAATAAGCAATGCATATCCATGTGGAAGAGAAATCAGTTATTGCCGAGTGTGTTAAATTGAACTCTTCCTGCTCACCTGTTCTCTCACTTCCCAGAGATAACTGCTCACACCAGCATTTCCTATGTACTCTTCCAGAAACTTTCTGCCATGAATATAAAGAAGACTATTCTCTGTCTTTATTTAATGATTATTTGACCCAGTTAATTTCTCTATCCTTAACAGCATCTTAAACTAGAAATCTCAGATGCCCAAACACCTTTAGTCTTGTCTTTTACCTCCTGAGCCATCACTTCTTAGTTTTATTTGCTGGTTTCTTCTCTTCTTCCCTTAATACAGAGGCAGATTTCATTTTCTCCTGTCTATCTACACCCACACACAGAGTGATCTAATCCAAGTTCATAGTTTTAAACACCATATGTTGACAACTCCCAGATATATAGCTACAGCTCAGATCTCCCAAACTCTAATCTCCTCTATCCAACTGCTTTGTTGGCATATGATGTAATTGGATACCTAATGGACATCTCAAATTCACATGTCCAAAATGAACTCTTGGTCTTCACTCACAAATATATTCTATTCTAAGATTTTACCATATCTATTGATAAACTCCATGCTTTCATTCAAGCTAAAATTTCTCAAACTCTCTTACATCTATTTCTTTCACATTGCTTATCTCATCTGCCAGGAATTCCTCTCTACTTCTAAAGCATATGGAGAATCTTACCAATTCTCAGAAGCTTCACTGTTGTCACCATGATTCCAGTAGTAAAAATTGCTTACCTGAATCCTGCAAGAGCCTCCTAACTCATCTTGCTTCTAGCCCTCCAAAGATTAGCCTCAGCAGCAAGACCCATTCTTTGAAAATACATTACATTGTATTACCACTGTGTTCAAAATCAACTGATGGCTCCCCATTTACCTCCAGAGGAAACACCAAGGGCTTTTGTGATCTGCGCTGCCTCATTTGATTTCTGATCCATTCTTCCTACTATCTTCCCCTTGCTCATTCAGCTCACACAACTCTTCTCTGGGCTTTTCCTGAAACTGAACCTAACTCCCACTTTTGTAACCATTCCCTCTAACTAGAATTTTGTTTAACAGATGCCTACTTGACTAGCTGCCTTAAAGTGTCTTCAAGTTAACCCTTCTGTATGGGGTCTTTTCCTATTACTCTGTTTAATAGTAGTGCAAATTGCACAAAAACCTCAAGCAATACCACCTGCTTTAGCCTCTTACCTTGTTTTTTGTGTGTCATGATGATTATTATTAGGTCTCAGCGTCCTCGAGGATTCATTGTCCAGTAAAGGCCATACTTCCTGATTCATGTGGCCTCGCTGTCCTCACATGGTGGAAGGGAGAGAGAGCTCTCTGGGGTCTTCGTTATAAGGGCGCTAATCCCATTCGTGATGGCTCCACCCTCACGTCCAGCCTCCACTTTCCAAAGGCCCTACCTCCTAATACTATCACATAGAGACTTAGGGTTTCTATATAAGAGTATTGAAGGATCCTGCATTTGTTCTATATAGCACTGTCTTCAGTGAAGGTGTTGTTACTGTTCTTTCAATACTGATAAAGGTTGAATCGGTGTATTAATTAGGTTTCAGTCATGAAAGCAGAGCTGGCTCTAAACTTCATGAGAACAAGGGATTAATTCTTAGCATGAATTTATACAATAGATTGTGTACTGGGGAACAGACGGTCTGGAAGGGGAGTACTGAGGCTCAGAGAGAAGTAGCCTCTACCCATTCTGACTGAAGCATGGATAGAGGCGGATCAGTCACAGCTGGCAAGGAGATCTGGGGATCCCAGCAGGGGGGCTCCTGAGTTGGTAGCTCCTGATGTGGTGCTCCTGCAGAGTTCTGTAAGAAGCTGTAATGTCAGTTGAACAACTGCCTCTGTGGGTCTGTGGCCAAGAAAACAGGAGTCGGTTGTCCTGAAGTTGCTTTGCATCCTTGTGGCCAGGCATCAAGAGTAACAGCTAATGGAGGACTAATGCGTGATGAGGCCTGGCCAGACCCACTTGTTCACCTCTGGGTCTGTTCTCCAAATATCTGCCCACAGCGGTCTTTGAGAATAAGAGTTGCTTCTTCACCTGTGTCTTCTAAATTGTGTTTCTAGTTGGTTCTCCTGAGAACCACCTGCAAGGGGAATCTGTGAAACTTATTCCCGATTCCACCAAGCTGATAGAACCCAACATAGCAAGTAATTCCTTATCACGTTGGCATCCAGACATAGCTCCTTAAACTTTGTTTAGCTCCCACATAAAGGAATTAGGAAAATTGGGCTTCTACATAACATGATAATCCTGTGGTTCAATATCTAAGTGCAATTTGCATGAAAGTGATATTTTAATGTTTAGTAGCTTTTATCTCATCAGTCTGTTCCTCCTCTGGTATAGTACATATTAATAATGAAAAGCAATATGTAATAAAATGTCCAACACTGTAATTTGTCCAGAAGGTACATGGGAAAAAATGTGATCTTTTTTCTTTTTTTTGATTTTTTGATTTTTTATGATTTTTTATGATTTGTTATGATTTTATGATTTGATTCTTTTTTATGATTTTTCTTCATAACAATAAACATTTTAACATGACTAAAATGTCAGTGACCTACTGATATTCTCATTTATACTTAGGGATAATGCAAAATGTTTATCTGACATATGGCAGCAGGAAGAAAGGCCTAATGATATCCCTGAAATCTCAAAATTTTATTATCATATGCTTGGGATTCTTTTATATTGAAGCTGATTTTCTGGGGCTTTATTATTTTTCATTTCAGTTTTTCATTTAATAAGCACTTATTTTGTGATCTAATATATGCCAGTCCCTGTTCTAAGCAGTGTATCTATAGCTATAGAAACAACAAAGTCCAGTTTACATAGGACTTTATACAATAGTCTTCTTTATTATTCTTTATAATATTTTTCTTTTACACAATATTTTTCCTAACCCATATATTCCATTCAATGATAACTCCATTGGAGATAAAGAAGTTCAGATAAGGAAATTAAAAAAATTAGCTGATGCAATTTTTCATGATTACTCAAGATCCTGAAGTTCCCACGAAAGCAGTGGGGGCAGTGATAGTGACCATTGTGGGCTAATTTCGTCAGTTATTTGGCTACTTGTAGTTTCTAGAACTTCCTATAATAGAATTGTGGCAGTTTTGTTGCAGAGAAACAAAATGCTTATTTACTGTGTTTGAATAATCACCGGGGCCTAAAATGAATTCCCATCATTCATTTTTGTTAGTTCATGCTGCTTTAACATCTTTTTAAATTGAAATATAATTGACATATGACCTTGTATTAGTTTTAGGAGTACAATATAGAAATTTGATATTTGTATATTTTTAACTTTAAAAATAAAACTGCAAATTATTTTACCAGCAAAAGATGGGTTTATTTGGGAATAGCAGATATTGTAATCTGGGACAAGCAGTCAGTCTATGGCAAAACCATAGACAAGTCCAACAAACAAAAGAGGGTAACACTTTTTTATGGAGAAGGAGTAGGAAGTTGGGAGGGGTTGTTTTGAACAAAAGTCCATTGGAGAGAATCAGAAGAGTTCAAGGTGATAACATTTTCTCATTGGCTGAGTTGGAGGGGTGGTCCATTTCTTATAGAAAATGCAGTGTACATCTATTCCTGTGGGGCTTGTAATTGATGAGTCTTTCCTGTTGAGGATTCTTCTGTTGGCTCTGTAATTGACAGTTCTTGTAATTGACATGGAGTGGTAGAGCTCCCCCTTTAGCCTCCCATTCTAGCATCCTAACACCACTTTAATGGGGTTTACCTTTATTTTCACAATATATTGCAAAATGATCACCATATTAACTTTAGTTAGCATATATCACCACACATACTTATAATTTTTTGTGTGTTTGATGAGAACCTTTTAAGATTTACTCTCAGCAACTATTATAATACAATACTGTATTCTTAACTATAGTCACCATGCTGTATGTTACATCCGCAGGTCTTATTAATTTTATAAGTGGAAGTTCGTACCTTTTAAGCACCTTCATCCATTTTGTCCACCTGCTCACTCATTTGCCTCTGGCAACCACTGATCTATATCTATGAGTTCATTTTTGTTTGTTGTTTTAAGACTCCACATATAAGACACATTATACACCATTTGTCTTTTTCTGTCTGAGTTATTTTACTTAGCATAATGCCCTCAAGGTCTGTCTATGTTGCCACAAAATGGCAGGATTTCATTCTGTTTTTACAGCTGGCTAATACTCCATACATGTATATATAGCACATTTTGATTATCCATTCATGAGCAGATGGACATTTAGGTTACTTCCATGTTTTGGCTGTTGTAAATAATGCTACAGTGAACATGGGGTGCATATACCTTTTCAAGTTTGTGTTTCCACTTTCTTCAGATAAATACCTAGAAGTGGAATTGCTGGATCATATGGTAGTCCCATTTTTAACTTTTCAAGGAACTTCCACACTGTTTTCCATAGTGGCTGTACCAATTTGTATTCTAGCCAAAAATACACAAAAGCTTCCTTTTCTCTGCATCCTTGCCAATACTAGTTATTTCTCGATTTTTGTTTGTTTGTTTGTTTCTTTCTTTCTTTCTTTCCTTTCTTTTCTTTTTTTTTTTTTTTTTAATACCAGCCATTCTGACTGGTGTGAGGTGTAGTATCTCATTGTGGTTTTGGTTTGTATTTCCCTGATCTGGATTTTCTCTGCCTATTTCATGCAATGGTTTCTGTGTAGATTAGGCATCTACTCCTGGTCTGATTCTTCTTGTTATGTTTGAAATTTCTGTTACACAAATAACTATGTATACAACCTCTTTTGAAGGAAAGAATCACCCAATTTCTTTTTCAAACATTGCTACAGTTAAGGAACAACTCACTCCTCCCCTCCCCCACTTCCTAGGAACAAAGGAAGATTGTAGTTTCAACAACATTGACATTAGCTTGCCTCTGACTTAGTTTACCAAATGGAATTTGACTCACAGGGACAATTACTTCTTTATGGGAAAAGTTAATTGCTCGGTTTTTGCTCTCTAGTTTTTCTTCAGCTGTCATCTCAACTACCAATTAGGGAAGCATAAGCTTATTTAGAAGTGAACTGATAGACATTGCATTGAGAAGGCTGCCTTGCAGCATTGCCTACATCCACAGTTGACTTTGTATGAGTGAGAAATAGAGTTAAGGAAGGTAAGATGAATGGTTTGTTAGAGAAAATCCTGTAGCGAGTGCAAACACAATCCCTTTGACAGAAATAGGTACTGGTGGAACAATGCCATTGAAAATTGTCGCATTTGCAAATGGATAATGACAACTGAAGAATGATCACTGAATAACCCATTTCCTTATTAGTAAGATAATTCTCCTTGATCTAATTCTTGTTCTTCTAGGACATTCTAGTTTTCAATAATTTATAAATCTATTAATGATTAGATTGTTTTCCATTTCCAGAATATTTTCCCCATTCAAGAACTAGAAGATTTAACAGGCCTAAGAATTTTGGTCCTGAAAAACCAAAAATTAAATATGTGTGAATAGAGTATGGGTAAGAATAGTAATAAGATGATAATTAGAAACACATTGAGTGTTCCTCTAAAATAGTTGTGCATTTTAACACAGAATTAAAAAATTCTTGCAGGAAAAATCTTCAAAATCCCTTCTCATTGTGGTATTTTGCTGAACAAAAATGCAAATTTTATTACAAGATTATGCGGCTTTATTTTATGAGCACATTCGGTGCTTTTTCATTTGTTGAAATACTAAGCTTTTATTACATAGTGACTTTCCTTCATCCCCTTTTTCCTTTCCTCCTTCTTTCCTTCCTACTCTTCTTTCCTCCTTCCTTACCGTCCTTCCTCCAGATTTTCTTTTGAAATAAGTATTCTAAACCCTCCAGTGTCAGGATTCACCTTTTTTTCCTAATAAATATTTGTCCTATCATAAATTGTCATCCCTGTTTAACTTGGTTCCTGAAGACACCTCTCCATACAGTGAATAATACTATATTTAAAGGATTTGGATGCCTTAATCTCTTATTTAAAACCCTATCTAGTTTTAAATTTTCCCTTAACGTGTTTGTTCCCATTTATCTCCATTCTTTCAGCATACTTCTTACTCACCTTTGTAGATCTATTGTGCAATTTTACTCACATAGTAACTTATTACACTGTGTCTTAACCTTTTCTTATATAATCAGCCTTTATTTATTGAGCACTTACTATTTTCCAGTCACTCATTCTACACTGAAAATAAATGATGAATAAGATGAACATATTTCATCTGTCATAACTCCCTTTTCTTCCCTTCCCTAGTATATGGTCAATGGCTCATTCTTTGTGGAAGTACCGCATAAACATGTGGTCATTTAAGACACCTGCTAGTAAAATCTGATACGACACATAGTTGAAAATAATTGTAATTTCTTAACATGTCCCTAAAATATCAATAACAAATTAATTGGCTTTTAGGAGATCTGACCTACTGAGTGTGTAAATTCTACAAAATGAATATAACCTTCAGTTAGGACCATGTTGAACTTTTTCTAGGCTTTGAGCTAAAAGGGAGTAAGCTTTTAAACTGCACCTATTTTAAAAATATAGTAAAAGAGTACATCATTTTTGTAATGGATGTGCTCATTACAATTAACATACTTTAATTACTGCATACCTGGGAGAGCTGTACTTGGAAACATTTTTGTTAGTGTTGAGGTCAAATTAATTAAGTACTTGAATTTTCTCAGTAAGTATCTTGTTATTCTTTCTTGTCTTCTCTATAATTATAAATTAGTTATTTTGTTTCCCCATTGTGCTCTCTGAAAGTCACCACTCTGGCTTTCAAACACCAGACCTGAAAAAAACCACTTAACTCTATTTGCCTCTTCCCTGGAAGCACAGCTGAAATGGTATTGTTGGTGACCACTCTGTCCCAAAACGGGAGGATTCATTAATGAATGAAGAATTTTGTAATTATAAAGTGCAGTCGACACTGCAAAAATATTTTGTGTTAGGTTGCTGAAGGTCGAGGATTATTAACTACAACACCTGATAGTCATGCTGCCCAGCATATCTCATGGGGAAACAGTGAGTGCAGACTTAATGGAGGGTCATGTCCTTTGGTTCAAAACAAAACTAAAGAGGATGATTACATGGTTTATATGGAATAATTGTATTTAGTGCAAGTTTATTTCCTAATGGCTTTACCTAATTTATAAAAATAATCATGTATTACAGCACTGACTACTTGATCAATGAAAAAGTGATTTTGCAAAAGTGACAATGGAATTTGGGTACATTGTAATGTGTCTTGATTTAATCAAATGACCATAGAAACATTGTACATCCCAAATACTTGACAGTAATATGTATCTTAAAGAGTAAATCATTCCCACAGAGTATTTAAAATATTTAAAAGTTTTGAATAAATTAAATCAGGGATACTGTGATCTACAGTTCCTATGTTTTCTAAAATAAGAATATTTTCACATTTGTACCAACTCTGACTTTGCAAGTTCTTGATGATTAAGTAAAAATATTTTGTTATGCAATTTGTAGTGAGAATTTTGATGATCAGTCCTGTATCAGTTCAGTAAGAGCATGGTTTGTAATTGTTAGTTGTAATATGACTTCCCATCACCCATTTTGCATAGTTTTAATTTAATTTTTTTAAAGATTATTTATTTGAGGGGGGGAACAGAGGATGAGAGAGAATCTGAAGCAGGCCCCCCACTCAGTGCACAGCTGGACACATGGCTTGACCTCGCAGCCCTGAGATCATGACCTGAGCTGAAACCACGAGTTGGCCACCTAATCAGCTGAGTCACCCAGGCATTGGTGCATAGTTTTCATTTTAAACCAGTGATATAATTTCACAACATCTGTGGCATACAGGGCCTTTTCCCTGAGTCTCAACCATGTGGCAAGCATTGTGCTCTGATCTGAAGAGATCCCTATAAAGGCACTTTGTATCTGTTTCCTTTGCACTACTCTCCAGTCAGTGTCCTCCCAGCAAAGTTCGTTATGCCACTGTCAAGAACATAGAGAATATTTTGAATCCTGTTCCAGCGATTCTGTTGGCTAACGGTCCTTGGTTTTGTGAGACATTCCGTCTAGGTTCTAAAGTTAAAAACACAATACAAACTGCTGGATATCTAGTGTGGGGAATCATTAAAAAATAGTTCATCCAGACTAGGACAAGACATTAGTCACACAAAACCTACAGTAATTACTGGGGATAGAGAGACTGAATGGGAGAGATCTTTTCAGGAGTAAACTTTGAATTTTGCAAATACAGTATTTGCTGATTAAAGAGATGATCTTGAAAATTAAAAGCAGCCTCAATGCTACTAAAGATGTTCATCAAATAGGAAAGGATAATTATCATAGATTCAATTAGGATATTATTAGCTCTGAAATCCCAGACCACAAGCTATATTTATAATGAAAAATGTTGGTTAGTAACTGAGACATTTGCTCCTTTCCTCCTGTCCTTGGGTCTCTGGCAAAACAACATACTTGTCAAGTATTGAAATGAATTACAGAATAAAGGAAGGAAAATGTATTATTTAAAATTTTGTCCTTATAACAAATATATTTAGAATATTTTGTTGTGCTTACACTTTCCATTATTAACTTTTTTACAATTCCTCACCTTTATGCACCCATTTCTTTGTGTTTTTCTTCACGGGTATTTTCCATTGAGACTTTGACAACACCCCCAATTCCCATGCCTCTTTGCTTGTCTTACCCCATATGTTCTTTGTGAGAAAAATCACCAATCTGATCATTTTAATGACCATGTGTATGCTACAAATGGACATTTAAATCCCTGTCCAATTCCTCGAACTTCAGACTTTCCTGAGCCCTAAGAATGAAACTGTGATTCCCATACTCCGGTATTTCCTAAAATATTGAGGAATATTTTTAAATGTTTATTTAATGTCAGGCACTATACTAAGTACTTTATATATATTATCGCAGTTAATGCTTCAATAATCCCCTGAGCAATTACATTTTCCATTTTACATATGAAGATACCAAATTTCTGAGAGAGCTAAAGTTAATGGCAAGGTCACAGAACTATTAAGTGGGATAGCTGAGGCTGGAGGCCAATTGTGTCTGATGCCAAAGTCCATCTTCTTAGGTATGATTTATACCTCCTCCACTTATTACCACAGGCAATAATATCATCTTTCATCCAGTCATGCAAATCTGTAATCTGGGAGTCTCCCGAATCTTTCTTCTGCAGTCCCCTATCTAATCAATCACCAAGACTAGATAAATTAAATTCTAAGTATCTTTCAAAGATATTCCTGTTATTGTTTTCAGATGGGCTCTAATTATTTTTCCTACAAAATTAATTTGTGTCCTAATTGGTCATCTTGTTTTCTGTTTTCCTAGCTCACCTTTGGCGATACAGCTAAAATAATCTGTCCAGGAGGTATTGACCACGTCCCTTTCCCTTGAGCTTCTTAGTTTACTTTGTATCAGCCTTATGGTGAAGTTTTGGGCCTAAACATGGTATCTAATATGTTCTATCCCCTACTTCTTCAGGCTCATTTGAAGCACCCACACATGCACACCTTTATTCCTTTTCTCCTCCTATCTCACTTTTCAAGAGGACTCCCATTATTTTTTGATAATATTCATATTTGAATGCACAACTTAATTATTTTCTAAGAAGCTCCCTTGATTTATTCCCACCTTCAAAAGAGGAGTGGCATCTCTTTGTTTATGGACATCTATTGTATTTCTTTATCTTAAAACATTTGATTTATTGATTTGTCTCTCAACTTAGGTTATAAACACTTAAAGGACAGTAAGGACTGATTTAATCTTTGAATCACAGAATGTGGTATGTAATAGGCATTCATTTATGCCTGAAGTGAGCTAAAATATATGACACCAATTATGTAAGATAGAAAATTCATGGAAAATTCTGTTAACATGGTTAATTAACGAAATGGAACTTATGTTGATTTCATTTTTGTTTTTAGTGTGTTTTGGTTATTAATATTTAATATTGATCATATATATTACATAGCAGTGGTTCAGTAAAACAGTACATACTTAGAGAAGTGTAGAGAATAAGGTTTTCTAAAATTCTCTAATCGAATCCATTAAATCTAAATAAATATAAAATGAAATAATTGGACTTGGGTTTTCAAATCAAATTTAATTAGTATGTTTCACATTCAATTCTAAGGACAATTTTGAAAATCATTCAAAATCTCTAATTTTTTTTGAATTATAACTAGAAAGATGAAACATAAGGGTGTATATAAACAGAATAAGTATATGAGAAGGAGGAGAGTAGACAGATTTGAACATGAAAGAAAACATTACAAATAGATACTACCTCTTTTTTTTTTTTTTTTAAGATCTTATTTATTTATTTGACAGAGAGAGAGAGAGAGATCACAAATAGGCAGAGAGGCAGGCAGGTTGGTGGGCGGAAGCAGGCTTCCCGCTGAATAGAAAGCCAGATGTGGGGCTCAATCCCAGGACGCTGAGATCATGACCTGAGCCGAAGGCAGAGGCTTAGCCTACTGAGCCACCCAGGTGCCCCTATACTACCTCTTTTTTAATGAAGTTGGCATGTTTTCATTAAAAAAAATAGAGGCAGGGAGGGGCAGAGCAAGGGGGAGAGAATCCCAAGCTGACTCTTTGCTGAGCGTGGAGCCCACCCAAGGCTTCATCCTATGACTCTGAGATCACCACCTGAGCTGAAACCAAGAGTAGGACGTTCAACCAACTGTGTCACCCAAGCACCCTCTTTGTGTGAAATTTAAATTCTGGTCAGTTGACATATATCTCAATATTGGTTCAGGAGTAGAGTTCAGTGATTCATTATTTACATATAATACCCAGTGCTCATCATAACAAATGCCCTCCATAATACCTATCACCCATCTAGCCCATCCCCCCCCACCTTCCATCAATCCGGTTTGTTCTCTATGGCTAAGAGTCTCTCGTGATTTGTTTACCTCTCTCTCTTTCTCCCCCTCTTCCAAATGTTCAAATGTTTTGTTTCTTAAATTCCACACACGAGTGAAATCATATATTTGTCTTTCTCTGACTTATTTTGCTTAGCATCATGCGCTCTAGCTCCATCCATGTGGTAGCACGTGGCAAGATTTCATTCTTGTGGATGGCTGAGTAGTACGCCACTGTGTGTGTGTGTATACATACATATACCATCTTTATCCATTCATCCAAAAATACGCATTTGAAAGAGTAAATGCACCCTAATGTTTATAGCAGCATTATGAACAATAGCCAAACTATGTAAAGAGCCCAAATGCCCACTGACTGATGAAAGGATAAATAAGATGTGGTATAGGGGTGCCTGGGTGGCTCAGTTGGTTGAACATCTGACTTTTAGTTTCAGCTCAGGTCATGATCTCAGGGTCCTGGAATTGAGCCTCATGTTGGGTTCTGTGCCCAGTATCAAATCTGCTAGAGATTATTTTCCTCTCCCTCTGTTCCTCTCCTACTCATGTGTACTCTGTCTTTCTCTCTCAAATAAATAGATAAAATCTTTGGGGGGAAAGAAAAAATGTGATATATTTACATGATATAATACTGCTTCTTAATTAATTCTTTGTAGTGAGATATGTTTTCAGTCCTAAGGGAGAAAATGAATAATAATCATCATATTTGAAAAAATATAAGTAAATCCCTCAAGTCAAAGTTCTGATTAGGTCTCATTTATTTTATGGGATAATATTCATGTGCTAGACTACAGCTAGTTACTATTATATGTAAGAAGATATAATAGATATAATATACTATATAATTACTAGTTTTAGAGTTTTTTAAACTATGTAAATAATATACTGTTTTCTCATACTTACAAGACAAAGAAAAATTTTTCTTAATTGTTTAATACAATATTTGGAATACATGAAAATTTGTTTTGCTGCGTCGCATGAGAGAACTTCATGTTTTATCAGAAATTAATTTCATTTACAAAATAAGTCTTTGATTTAACATTAAAAAAACAACCTTTAGTAGTGATGTAATAGCTACATTTTATCTCCTAATAATTTGTACATATGTTCTATGCTAATGTAAATACAAAAAAAATCTAATGTTATGGGTTCTTTGGTTTTTCAGATTCATCCGTATTAGTCATCTGGTGTCATAATATTGCTATAAAAGAGACCATCCATTAGAAGCATTTATTCTCATGCCCATGCGGCTAACATTTGATTTTGATTTGGTTGATTGATCAAGACTGGGCTTGTCTAGGCAACTCTGTTTGAGGTTCTAGTTATCTAGGTTAGGTCATTGTAAATGTTTTCATCCTGGGGACTTGTAAATGACAATGACTATTTGAGTCAGAATCTTCATATGAAAATAGAAACAGAAGAGGGCTAGACCAACCAAAAAGGAACATTTAGCATTTCTGTTCTCTTTATGGTAACCAGTATCCCATTGGCTGAGCAAGACACATGGCCAATCCTAAGTGAAGGTGTAGAGAACATTCCTCTTACCAGGAGGCCAAGACAAAGCTGTGGCTGTATAATTTTATGACAAGAGAGTAAATAACTGAGACTACTATTTCAATCTGGTAAATCACACTTTAGTACTTTGTTTAGGAAATTTAAAATACAGCCACTTCGTTTTCCTCATATTTAAATGTTATATATCCTGAAGGTGATGCAAAAGCTTGTGAGGTATTATGAATTACGTGAAATAGTTTGGATAATGTATCAAACAGTTTTGAGTTTACCTGACCCTGAAAATATTAGTTAAGATTATAAATGGTAAGCTAACTTCTCCAAAGTCTTCCAGCTAACAAAAGACAGAATTTAAAATCTACTTATGTTTGGTTAAAAAATCTGTGCTTTTCCTCCCTATAGTATGTCTCCTTCATTTCCAAAAACTCATCTATCATTAGAATTCCTTTTATAGCTAACACATTATGAAATTGACCACACTTCCTTTGATTCCTTCAATAAGGAGAATTCTTCTTGAGGCTGTATTTTGACCTTCAAAAAAGTTGAAAATGGTCTTTTTCCACAGACTGAACGTGATGTAAGAGGTTCCTACTAGTTTGATTTTTGAGATTAATTCTATGTTTTTGAATTTCATCATGTTGATATATGTGCAGTAATATATGTGACAACATGATTCTTGATATCTGACAAGTCGTGTCCCAACTTTGTGTTACCTCTCTAGTAGCTAACAGCGATTCTTGATATTTGACCCTTCTTCATAAATTTCAGTCTCAGCTTGTCAAATTCCCAACCAAACACACACAGAAAAACAAAACAAAAAAACAAAAACAGAAACGAAGTCTCAAGTTTGTTGATTTATGGATCCAGTTGAAGAACATGGATTTTTTTTTTTTAACTGAGTCCCAGTCAAAAATAATTTGTACTTCTTGGAGCGCCTGGGTGGCTCAGTTGGTTAAGCAACTGCCTTCCGCTCTGGTCACGATCCCAGAATCCCAGAGTCCCAGAATCAAATCCTACATCAGGCTTCTTGCTCAGCAGGGAGTCTGCTTCTCCCTCTGACCCTTTCCCCCTCTCATGCACTCTTTCTCTATCACTTGCTGTCTCTCAAATAAATAAATAAAATCTTTAAAAAATAATAATTCATCCTTTAGGATTTCATTAATTTATTATAATGAAGAATATAATTTGGTCATGTACATATTTTATTAAGTTTACTACTAAATGTTTTCTTTTTTGTGTTATATTTAAATGACATCAGAATTTCTACTGTATTTATTAACTATTGCTGGTCTGTAGAAACACAATTGTTAAATGGTAATTTAGTACCCAGCAAATTTATAAAATTCTCCAATCTCCATAATATATTTAGAATTATAAATATTTTCTGAATTTGATTTGTATTATCTGTGAATTGTGAGGTTTTTTCCTTCCAGGGCTTATTCATTTTATTTTCTGAGTTGACTAGGATTTCTAGTATGCAGATCGGTACAAATGGTGACTATGAGCTTCTTTACCTCTTGCCAGAATTTACATGCTTACTGGTTATTTATTCCATCTAATTTATCAGTCAGTGAATGAGATATGTCCTATCTATATCTATATCTATATCCAGACCAACTGATTGTTAGCATCTATAGGTCAAGTCTGTCTACAAATCCTTTTTCTGGATTTTTGCAGTATTCTTCCTTCTTCTGCCCTTTGTTACCAATAATCTATCTTCAACACAGCTGCTACATTGATCCTTCATAATATGAGAGGTCACTTTCTTATATCAATCTGCTCAGAACTCTCCAGCATCTTCAGGTCTTTCATAGTACAAGCCAGTTGTCAAAATAGACTTAACAGTGGTTCAAAAGACTCTACCTAAGGGGCACCTGACTGGTTCAGTCACTTAAGTGGCCACTCTGGATTTCAGCACAGGTCATGGTTTTAGGGTCCTAAGATTGAGCCCTGAATCTGACTCCACACTCAGGATGGAGTCTGCTTG
>PISX010017318.1:0-43681 GCA_004024625.1 Mellivora capensis | reverse complement strand
TTAAACCAGTGTAAAGTCTCATCTTCACGTGATCCCAAGCCCTACACAAGGAGCCCTTTCCAGCAAGGAGCTTCTCCAGGCTTGAACGGAATGTCATAGCCTTCTGGGAATTGGATTTCGCAATCAGGTGATAAAAAGTGGAAACCAAGGGTTTCAGCTTGGCATGGGGCCTACCTTGAGCAAAGGTGACAGGAAACAGTGGAAGCTGGAGAGGTAAATCCCCCTTCCTTCCTGTTTTATAAGGAATATCCAAGTTGTGGATTTTTCCTTGCAAATTTCCCCCCAAAGTTCTCTGTGCCATATAGGCACACCTGTCGAGAGACCAGGAGGGTCTCGAGCTCCTGGTGAAGTTGCAGCACACATGAAAGCATTGGATGGCGTATCACCTTCCCCTCCTAACTGCCCTTTATTCTCTACCCTAGCCATCCTGAGCTCTCACTTCCCAAATAAAGGAATGAATCATTACCTCAGGCTCTGCTCTGTAGAAGACTCTGACAAAAATTAAAAAAAAAAAAAAAAAATCTGGCAGCTACCACGTAGGAAGCACTTATTATTGTCAGGTCTTATCATTCCCAGGATTATCCGTATTAAAACAGGACAGTGTCAGATGACGTGTTGTTATTGCTCTGAAATCCAATATGAGGAATAAAAATAAGGAATGAAATTCAGTTGAATGGCAGAGAAAAAAAATCCCATATAAGATAGATTTTTAAAAGAATATCACATTACGTTATGAACTTGGAGAGTGAAAGTATAGGGATGGACTGCATTTTCGCATCTCGGTAAGGTCAAGTTTGGGTGAGCTGGGCTAGAGGGACAACAGGTGCATACATTTACCCACACAGACACACACATCCTCCAGAAGTAGCAACCACAAAGCATTTCTGTTTATCCTTGCAGAAAACCCATTGCTTTTCCAGTGCACAAGTGAAGGCTCCTAACCCTTCAATTTGTTCACATCTGCATCCATGTCTGGTTCCCCGTGATTTTTCTCCCGTGGAAAGTGGTGACCACTCCCGTCTCAGAAACAGCGCCTTTGCCTGTGCCACCCGGTCAGCTCTAGACAGATGGCCACAGCACACATTCTCAAATCATGCCAAAACAAAGATTGAATCTGGCGGAAGCCTTAACCCATAACTTCCTTTCCCAAAAACACTAAAAACATTCGCTTGGTGGCCTTGCTAACCACACCAATTAAACACCGGAGCATGTAGGAAAGGACACACGGAGCCAAGCTTTGGAGGAGAAGAAAATAAGGCAAAAATACGTGACTGAAATAGGCCTCCCCAAACAGGAAGACTTCTGTTTCTCGCTCTCATGGAAATATAAATCCTGCGGAGTATGTAATTTCGATTTGCATTTGGAGTGTAGGCCTATAACTCAACAAGGTGGCCCTAGTGTGGCCTCCAGGTGGGAGCTGCAGGCGTGCTCCTCATGAAGAGAGTGAACTGTGGGTGTGCAGAGAGCTCCGAGGACCGCCGCGTTTACAAAAGAAGCCACGGAGCTCTGCCTAACTCACACAGATTCCATGGCCGAGCGGTTTCCATAATGAACTCATCTTTCCATGGCTAAAACAAGGGGGTATGACCTCCCTGGTTGTTCTCACTGCTGCTTCATCACCATGAGCGCCAGTCATCAAAGAGGGGTGGCGAGTCTGGGGGGCCTGCAGCGAGGTCCTTCTCAAATGGCACTTTCCTCTTGGGTCACAGATACTCCAAGGAACAGGGTCTCTTCAGTTGGTGTTTTAAGGTCATGGCCAGCAGCGTGCAGAAAGATATGTATTTAGACCCTGAGAAAAGTATCAGGGCAGGCAGGTATCCAGAGAATAAACATGTCTGTGTGATTGTGTCACTGAATTAAAAAAAAATTATAATCAATTTGGACGAGAAATTAGGGCTCATTCTTGGAGTCACCTAAATGGGTTGTCCATTCTAAACGGTAGCTCATTTATTCAAATCAGTAAAGGACAACAGAATTCTATTTCTGACCAAGTTTATTTCCTGATTATTTACCAGGTTTATTGATCACTAGCAAGTTTATTCAGCTTCCTTGTCCTTTTCTAGAATGCCATTGATTTGCTCATGTGAAATTGTGCTACAGTTTTTGTCCCCACGATATGTCCCCATGAACAAAAGGAGAAGCTTGTGACCTTTAAGAATGAAGAAATCACCTTGGGTGGCTCAGTGGGTTAAGCCTCTGCCTTTGGCTCAAGTCATGACCTCAGGGTCCTGGGATCGAGTCCTGCTCTGGGCTCCCTGCTCAGAGGAGAGTCTGCTTCTCTGTGTGACTCGAGGCCCCTCCCCCTGCTTGTGCTCTCACTGTCTCTAATAAATGAATAAAATCTTTACAAAAATAAAGAAATCACTTAAATTAAGAAAAAAGAAAGAAAGTAAATCCCCTCTTACTCTCTGTTTTGAGAGTGAGGGTCTGCACGAATAGGAAGATTCTTTTTCAGTCAAATCCCGGTTCACCACACGAGCCCGGGTAGCCAACACAGTAGTGTAAGAACAAGAAAACCCTCAGACACTGTTTTCCTCTCCTCCAGTAATTTAAAATTTCATCAGGTAAGGTCCAATCAAGCTTTAGTAAGAATGGTTTCACATAATAGTTTCTCATTTTTCTGCTCTTTTCAGAAAAGGAAGGATCCTACACCAAGGATATGTAAGATCCAAACATTTTTAACCGTATTTATTTTAGGATCAGTCTCCGACGTGACTCCCTGTTCCCGAGAGCACCTCAAGCACAGCTGTGTGGTCCGGGGGCCTCACAATGAACAGCGATGGACTGGAGCCCACCCGGGCCCTTTGGAGCCGCCACGTGGGTGCTGCCGTCTGGGGGTCCCCTGGCCCCACTCCGCAGGGGCTCTGTGTAGGGGGCTGACTGGTGAGCTGTCCTGCCTCCCCTGCTCGGTTGTCCCTCTCCTCCCTGTAATCGCCGCACGCGCCACGCCGTCCCCTCTATTTCTACCTTGGGGCTGCCTCTCACTCTGCTCAGCTGGGAGCGGGCACTGGGAGAAGGTGCAGAGTAGTAACGGCATTGTAAGTAGCCGGAATGAAGTGGAAATTCTTAGCTCCCCGGCTAAGTGGATTCTGCAGGGCCCTCCTCGGAGCAAATGGCATTGGTGGCACTGATTCATGGGACAGGATTTCAGCAAGGTTTCGGCAAGGCTTCTGGCAGTTTTCACTTATCTTTGGTCTCTCGGAGTTCCCAGCAGTCTGACGATCAGGCAAGTGGTGTTTATCCCAGAACCAGCTGGACTTGGAGCTGATTTCCCGAGGTTGCTTTGGCCGAAGGGACCCTGCTGGTCCCACTCTCTGCTTCCTGCTGGATCCTGGGGCCCTGAAAGCCACTCTCAGGATGGCAGCCTCTGGACAGACCCGGGCACGGCCCGAGCACACAAAGCTGGGCACATAGGCTGCCCGTGGCTGGCTCCCTGCAGGAGAGCAGAGGAACCGGGGGGCCCAGTCCCGCAGCGCCCAGAGCTCAGGGAGACTGTCTGAGGGACCATCAAAGCTTCCGGGGTCCGGTTTTTGGGTGCCACTTAGCATGAAGTGCTAGTGCGTGCTGACACACGGGTCCCGGATGGGAACGTCTTCCATAGCAAGTTTCAAGCCCCGATCTGCCCAGGGCTGGGGGTGAACTCTTGATACCTTTGCTCAGAAGCTTGAGAATGTGCTGGTGACTCTTTGTTATCTTCTTTTTATTTTTTATTTTTTTAGGGAGAGGTAAGTAAGTCTCCACAGGGTAAAATCAATTTGCCCAAAACCATGCTCCCCAGCTAAGAAATGCCAGGACTTGTCCTCAGACTTCCGGGAACCACTGGCCGCCACCTAGCCTGACACGTGCCTCCATGACATCACTAATGGCAAAGGATCCCAGGGACACTGTCGCTTGGCGCAAGGTATTCCCAATCTTAAATGTCTCCCTGCTGCCTGCAGAGTTCCTTAGCCCGGGGTTCTGTTTGCTTCGTCCGCAGTCTCCTGACGGTGGTCAGCTCCTTACGGAGAACGAGGAGAAGCAGCCCGGCTGATTTCTGACGCGAGGCGGCCAGAGCCAACCCGCTCCCGTGATCCAATGTCCTGACAGCGGCTCGCATGGGCTGCAGGAGCAGACGCAGGCCGGCCCGCCGTCGGGGCTGTCGTCGGGGCTCTGGCTCATCTCATTTGCACCCCGCTCCCTTCTGATCCACAGCGCACGTGGTCGCCGAGTATGGAGACAGACCCAGAGAGAGAGAAGCCAACTGTCCCAGAGAGACTGAACCCACACAGCCTCAGTGACTAGGTTTTATTTTATTTTTTTGGAAGATTTTATTTATTTGACAGAGAGAGACACAGCGAGAGAGGGAACACAAGCAGGGGGAGCAGGAGAGGGAGAAGCGGGCCTTTTGCTGAGCAGGGAGCCCGACATGGGACTCGATCCCAGGATCCCGGGATCATGACCAGAGCCAAAGGCAGACGCCCAATGACTGAGCCACCCAGGTGCCCCGTGACTATGCGGATAATCCGATGCTCTTTAGCTCCTCCTTACAGCATTTGTGGAACAAAACACCATGAAATAAACATGAAGGATCTGTGCTAAGAGCTGGCCTCTCCGGCCGGAGTGATGCTTACTGGATGGGAAACTGTCACTTGTCCAGATGTGTCTGTAAGTACATGCGACATGCCAGCTGCTTCCAGACCATCTGCTTCCCCCTCACATTTCCTGCTCAAAATCTACGTGAGGTGACAGAAAGGAACGGCTGTCGGTGTCCTGCATTCTGCTCATAAAACCACCTTGACGAGGAGAAACCTCCCAGGTCTCCACTGAGGTTCCTGATTTTCAGAACATCAGTCACGCATTTCAAGGAAATGCACCTCAAAACAATCAGATCCCAACTCCAGGGCTTGAAGAGGGAGGACTGGCTACAGGAGAAGCAGGGATGTTCTTTTCTTCTCTTTCATTCAGGGGATCTTACTGTTTAGTCTTACAAACGGCAAATTTAAGTGGCAAGGAGATCTAATCTGGATGGATTTTTTAAAATCATGGTGTATGGGTAAATGTCAGCTGGCTTGGTACCCTATCCTGAGCCCCAAGCAATAGAGGCTAAGGGAGGAGATGGGGGGACAAAGATAAGCTGAGGAAGGCAGGTGGGAGGGAGATGGGGGAGAGTGGTTAGCCACAGCATTCTCCCACCACAGGTCTAGAGTTGCCCCTGACCCCCATCCCTGCAGGGAAGGGTTCTGGTGGCCAGCAGGGGCAGCAGCTGTGAGCCACAGCCCCACAGGACCTGCCAGGGAGCCAAGAAGTTCCCAGGGGATCTCTCTTAGAATGGCCCCCAAGCCCTGGGGTCCAACAGCTGGTCTGGCATGGCCGCCTTGGGCTTATCCCCATTCGGAAGTTTCTCTGATGTAGAATTTCCTTGGCCTCCTATCCATCAGTGGGAGACAACATTTGTTACCAATAGCGAATACCTAAGAAAGTGCTAGGTCATTGGATTCACAGGTTTCTTCCTTTTCAAGTTATTTGTGTCCCATTATCTACTCCTGACACTTTTCAGTTGGCAACCACTTTTGCAAAGGAGCAAGCTGAAGGAAAATGCAAATGTTGATTAGGGATGCCGGAATTTTAACATTCAAAATTAAAATAGCCCCATGAGGTCCCAGGGAAACATATAGTTTTTCAATATCTGAATACTTCATTGATAGAAGTATGTTAATGAGAATAACAGCACTGCTTTTCAGACCCTGAAAGATTCTGGTGGGTATTCTTGGAAGCTGTAACACAGAGGCAGATTTCTAAGGGTTTCTTAGGAGGCGCTTCATATTCAAAGCGTGTTTGTATGGATTAACGTGTGTCATCCTAGCAGGGGGCTCTCGGCCCCTGCACTGTTGGGATTTGGGGCTGGATAGATCATTCTCTGCTGTTCGGCTGCCCTGTTCATTGCAGGATATTTAGCTGCGTCCCTGGTCTTGACAGACTAGATCGCAACAGCGCCCTTCCCCAGCTGTGACAACTGAGACACAGTGCCAAATGTCTTGCTTGCGACAGGGACGGGGGAGCTGGACCACAGGGTACAGAATCCCCTAGCCCTCTCCCCACACCCCTTTAAGAACCATTGTGCTAGAATGACACTAAAAGAGGTATTGTTATTATCCCACTTTACGGATAGGAAATCAAGCACAAGGTCAATGAAATGAACACGCTTGCCCAAGGTCACACAGCACACTGTATAAGAATCAGCCCATTCCAGACAACCACCGACTGCCGGTGAGGCTTTACATGCAGGGGCGAGAGGATGAGAGCTGCCTGCCCACTCAAACTCAGGCCTCCTCCCTTTCTCATGGATCCAGCGGGAATGGCTTTCAAGCCAGGGGAGTCCAAAACGATGGGAGCGGACAGCACTTCTGCCCCAGGAGTCCCCAACTTCTGGAGTCTTCGGTGGGCACTGCACGGAAGCAGCCTCCTGTGTGGCCAAATGACTTTCCTCCTACGGAGGTATTTGCCTGAAGGCTGAGCTATTTCCTAATCCATATGCTTAATATCTTCAGAAAGACTCATTTGAAAAACAGACTGAGTCTGTATTGAGATTAGTTAGTTAGGCTTCTTATTAATGAAAGGTGCTAATCCCTAGCCTAGAAAAATGCAAAGAAGGTTCAGACTGAACCCTCTAAACTATGACCCACAGCTACTCTGGGTTCATTAGCACTTCCTCGGTCTCAGGCCTGACATTTTCTTCTCCACCTTCATTGGTCCTAACACCATGAGAACTCCTCCCATGATTTCTGGGCAGCCAGGTGGGGTCAGAGTGGGTGATTCCGGGTAGGGACTTGGTTAGGTGAATCTGTGGCATGCCACCCATTTTATGGATACGTGAGCAGCTGGGAAGCTAGTGGCCACCATGGTGGCCAGGTGTACCTGCTGGGCCCATGGAGACAGGGTGCGCGGTGCCGCAGAAGGAGGGAGACAGCTCGGCTGTGACCCATCTGGCTGTTAGGGAGCACTTGGGACTCCTAGTAGAACCTTTCATAGAATTATTTTAGAAATGCACTTTAGAGCTATCCTAACCACTTCCAGGAATTCATAATTCATCATGTGTTTTTGAAGCTGTGGTTACGGCCTGGTTCTGAATCCATGGGAAAGCAATTAATTAGAAAACATGCTACTCTGGACTTGTAAAATGGTCAAACACTGCAAGGTGGTAGGAAAAACAAAAACAAAACAAAAAAACAAAAAAACACTGTGGTTAAAAAATGTCCCAGCCCAAGAGAGCTGTGCTATCGGATGTGCAGCGGCAGGGATGGGCTGGCGGAGTCTCCGGCACACGGAGGGAGATGAGGCTTCATCTCGGCTGCTCCATCCTCTGGGTCAGAGCGGCGGGTCTGCCCGTGGTAGAGGGAAGCCCCCTCCAGCATCCATTCATGTCTCAGCACTGACGTGGGAGCAGAGAAGTGTATTGGATCAAGGCAGCACGTTCTTCAAGGCCCCTCTCTCCCAGTCGAACTGAACAGCCAGATTATAAGCCTCCAGGGCCAGAGAGGAGAGTCTCCTTCCTTGTTTGGCGCTGTGAGGCTGGGACATGTTCCCACATGAAAACCAACAGATGGGGGGGGCGCCTGGGTGGCTCAGTCACTTAAGCCGCTGCCAGTTGGCTCAGGACATGATGCTAGGGTCCTGGGATGGAGCCTCGCATCTGGCTCCCTACTCAGCAGGGAGCCTGCTTCTCCCTCTCCCACGACCCCTCCCCCTGCTCCTATTTTCTCATAAAGAAATAAAACCTTAAAAAAAAAGAAGAGAGAGAGAAAAAAAAAAACAATGGATGAGACCATTTGAAGCTTCAGGATGACCTCGCTTCGTTGACAGGCAAACGACCTTCTCCCCATTTCCCACCCAGCCTGTAGAAATCCGGCTGCCAGTCTTGAGCACCTATCTCTCACCCACAGCTTGTTTGGGCAAATGCAATAAGCTGAGGCTCACTTGAGTAGTCACCTCAGTGCGATATGTTTCTTTATAATCACTCTCCCCCCAGGAACGGGAACACTCTCATTAAGAACAAGCGGGCTGGAAGTTCGAGATTATTACCTTGTACCTGTGTTCCACAAATCACGGTGCACGGTGGGGCAGAGGGAGTCCTGTGTGAGATCAGGAGAGCGACACCCTGTTGCTGAACAGTTTGAGGATTTCGGAGGAGGCACATGGGGCTGATTCCTCCCTGAGCCATGGGCTCGCAGACAGAGGTGGGCCCCCCGGGCACCAGGGCAACCATCTAGGATTCCAAGCTGACTCTGAGCAGGGTGCCAGCCACTATGGCCCGCCCCGGGATTTGCAGCGAGTTTGCTGGATCTAGTCGCCGTGCGTGGCTGTGACAGGTAAACATGGCAGCGAATAAACCTGGGAGTGCCCCCACCTCAGAGCCTGCGCGCTCAGGGGACGCGCTGGGCACCTGTAGAGCCCTACTGTCCAGGCACTCCGGCGTTTTCTGCCACTCACCAATTTGCTCTAACTCTTCCTCACTCCTGGTTTTGCAGGATCTAGAACAATTCTCTGCAAATTCTTTAAAGTGTGAAATATGAAAAGAGTTAAATATGCTCCAAGGAAAAGGGAGGCATCATTTCAAGTTAGTGTTTTCCAAGAAATTAAGAGACTTGGCTTTTTTAACACAGAGGAAACTATGACTATCGCCAGTCACCGTGGGTAGAAGGGAAATGATTGTATTTGAGAACCGGGGGCCGCCTGGATCAGGACTAACTGTGCACCCAGGTCCTGAACAGACCCACCCCCAGCGCCCCCACCCACCCCACACCCCGCAGGGGGAGGGGAGTACTGCCCGGACCTGCAAACCCTTGTTTAACGTGTGACACCGCCTTTGGAATTTGTCACTCTAGGAGATAGAGCTGATGTTACAGCCTGAAGCGGAACTAAAGCAAAATAAACAATCTGCTCTATTCTGCTTCGGCTAATACGACAGTGATGTAAGGCCCAGCACGCTGGCGGCACTGAAGTGCTTTCTCCACCCTCCTGTGCCCATTGCTGGGCAGGGGCTGGGGCGGTGGGAGAGGGTGGGAGATTGGGAGATGGGAGTGGGGTGAGGGGTGGGAGGGTGGGAGAGTGGGGGGATGGGAGGGGTGGGGGGGATGGGGGGTTCTTGCTAATAATTAACACGGGTTCGGGCAGCTGGGAGGGGCTCGGGCAGAAATTCAACATTGTGCCTTGGAACACGACAGACGGTTTCTGCTTGTATCAGGGGCAGAACAAGCTTTTAAGTGTAACATAGGAAAGTCTGTTTTATCTGATTTTTCCTGGGTGTGGGTGACCTCTGTCTTTTTGAGTCTGGAGGTTTGGAGGTTTTGCTGACCCACTAAGGCACGGTGGGAGTCTTCATTACAGTTCACAGAAGGGCGCGCAGCTTCCAGTGTGTATAGACTTTAAAACCACCCACACGGACCCATCTCCAGTCGTCTTAAACACTCAGTATTTTTTTTGGTGCATATTTGGTCTTTTGCCATAGGCGAGTCTCTTGGTGTTTCTAACGTCCTGTTGCCACAAAGATGATAGGCTTTTGTCTTTAAAGGGGAGACAGGGCAGCGACTGCCTCACCTATGGCTTCTTCCTGAAGAGGCTCTTGGCCCACCAGGTCAAGGCTTTCCTTCTGGGGCGGGCTGCAGCCGTTCTGCCCCCCTGCTGACCCATCTCAAGCCCCTGTGTTTCGGATCTGAGAGCAGTATTATTCGCTCTTCCCCTTTAATTCCCACCCAGGATCCCAGGAGTCAGTACCCAGGAGCCCCGCATGCAGGCTACTGACTCCAGCAGCACGTATGCAAAGGGTCTGAGCCAGCCCCCTAATCTGGTTAGGCCTTCCACTCAGGATCACTTGCTCTGGATGAGGGGGAAATTGCCATACATAATTCAATTAAAATTGTCAGCTCGAGTGGCTTGGATTCAGTCTGGCCTTCTACACGCAATCAATTTCCCATTTTATCACCTCATCCTAAGCAAAGCGTGAACAAGAGTTCAGTGAACTTGGATGGAGATGAAACAGGGTCCTCTTTAATAAACAGATGCTTTTTAAACCTCCTCGTTATTCTAAATTGTGATTTTCTAAATGTAAACCAGAGACAATTATAATTGTCCTACACCTCGCCCAGATTTCTCCAGAGTCAAAACTCAGAGTAAGTTCAACAAAAGGGAAGGTGGGAACTAGGAAGAATCAAATTCCTGGTCCTGTCCAGGCACCAGGCAGGGAGCCCCTCCCATTCACACCAGGGGTCCCTGCTTCGCACAGGAATTCTCGAGAGCCTGGGACGGCCCCACCTCTGGGCCTTCCCAGCCCCTGAGCACAGGCCAGAAAGTGAGTCAGCCAGGGGAGGTGCCCAGGTTTAGGAAGAATGCCAGTGACAGCACCTGCAAGGCTGATAAGGCATCATTTTGCATCTGGCTCACCTTCCAAGAGTGGGATTTCTAGGCCTTTCATCTCGCTCCCCTCCCACGGTCCTGGCACTGGACGGCTCACGCTCCCCGAGCACTCCTGAGTGGGCTCTGCCTTGCAGCATGGGCACTCAAGGGGCGGGGGTGGAGGGGGGATTTGCTGCTAATTCTTCAGCACAGGCCAGGCTCTGGCAGGGGCATCCTATGGACGAAGGTGTCCCGTCGCCGTGGGCTCCCTCACAGACGCCCACCCCTCCTGAAAGCAGCCTTGAGCTTTCCAGACAGACAAAAAATTCTCTTGACTGCAAATCCGTGAATGTTCCCTTCCTCCCACTAATGGGATGGTGTGAATAAACATTGCGGAGGGAAAAAAAAATCCGTAGCGAGAAGAAAAACCATGCAGTCCTACCCCTAGATGGGGCTCCTGTCCGCCGGAGTCCTGCCTGTGTGTTCTTCAAAATTCAGTTCACTAAAGCTGAGACTGAAATTAGGTATCAATAGAGAATTTACAGTTTAAATCAAACTTTGACTCATGTAATTAAGTCTTTAATCCTGTGAACCTCATTCACAGCATCAGCATTAGTCCGCTGTAGGATTCCAATTGATAAATTTCTTAACTTCCTGGGTGCCTGAATAACAAAAAAATTTTTTTTAAAAATAATAAAAGAAAACCAAGTCTGAAATGTTGAGTAAACGGAGAGGGAAGAGGGGCCGGCAGCTCATGTTTCCGTGTTCTTGAATGACAGGTTTTGGCTAATAGGAGAAGTGGGGACCCTTCCCAGACAGCCTGGCGAAGCCAGTAGGCTTCCATCAGTCCATTTGGTAAATAAGTCAAAGGAAGGAGCTCCGCCTTGCTGGTGGCATCTGTAATTTGCATCCTATGAAAGCACTGGGGAATGCCAGGGGAGGAAGCAGGGCTCTCCTTGTGACTTCTGATACCTGATCACAGCAGTGACAGCTACCTGACATCGTTAGGGCAATGGGAGGTCTGCGAGCTTTTCCTTTTCCAACCCCCCCGCCCCCCCGGGGGAAGGACAAAACCGACAGAAGTTGGCGTCCTGCGTCTTGGTTCTCAGTCATTCCTGTTGGGGGGGGGGGGGTGCTGTTGCTCTGTGACTGCTCCGAGGGCTAAAATGTTCATGGAGTCCTTACTACGTGCCCGGCATTGTTTCTGTGGCTTTGATACATGGGCTCACTTAATCCTTAAAAACATGCCATGGTTTAAGTATTATGACAATCCTCACTAGAGATTTAAGTAAAATCTGCCCCAAATCACGTCCCGATCTCTTAAACTTTAGAGCCTTCTAAGACCAGGGCCTCTCTGAAAACTCAGCTTGACCCACAGTCTGACAGGGGCCACCCTATTTATCGGGACGAAGTGTGGCTGAAAGAAAAAAATGAGGCTCGTGGTCAGCAACCCCCTTCCACTGCTCCAGGTCATGTGCCTCAGGCATCCGCTGACTTTAGAACTGAACTCGAATGCTTGATAGCCTTCCCGGGTGCAGGGGGACGCGTGGATGTGGATATAAAGTGGATCTGAAGCAGGGGTACATTCATCGAGCACCGCCCTCCGAGTCCTCAGGGACCCGGAAACAAAGTCTGACGAGTGAACTGGAAGGTATAGACTCATGTGCCAGGAGACCAAATGTGCTATTATGTAATAACACATTTAAATCCATCTTCTCCAAACCCATCTTATTATGTAATTTTATTAGCAGTGACAGTTTTAAGGGAGCTTCAACAATATATCCAACTCTGGCATCAACATCTGGCAGATTCGATTTTGCTCATGGAGTCATCCAGCGACGTACGAAAGAAGGGTTCAAAATCTCCAGGCCCGCCCCTCGGGGGCCAGGCACCGCTTGCCCACAGCTCCAAGAGCCAGCGTGGAAAAGGTTTCCTACCTGCTAAAGAGCAAAGGAGGGTTCAACAGTCTCCATCCCCCCCCACACGTAAAGACCTTGACATTGTTTGCCACCTCTTCCTCCGTAGCAAGTTCATCTCAAAAGAAACCCCCTGGCTAAGCAGGCAGGCAATCAAGCGGAAAGTGCAGACAATACCGTTACAGAGAGCAGGGCGCTCGGAGCCGGCACTTGGGGCATCACACAGTGAAGAAGGAGGCTGTTTCAGGAGACTCACAAGTTAGCACATTAGTGCAACATCCGGAACCAGCAGCTAACGCTCATCTACCCGATTATCCTGAGAGCAGCCCACTCCGGACAGCCCAGAGCTGGGAAAACCACCTGGGACAGCACCAAGATCCCAGGAGGAGAGGCCCATGTTTCTCAACAAAACCCCCCAAAGAAACAGAGGGCATCAGGAGGTGCAGTGAAAGGTCACTGCCATGGCCCCGGGGGATGAAGAGGAATTATGCATTATGCACGTTTCAGGCACTCCGACTTGAGGTCCCTCCCTTTGGTCCTTACAGCAACATGTAAGTGGCATGCCCTACTTGCGGTTCTGCGGCTTCTAGAAGTGGCTTTGTGAATTTATTTGAGCTAAAATTCCCATTAACAGTATGAGGATACACAGCAAACAAAAGAAAAGCATCTACTAGGTGACCGAAATTAAAAATAGGAGCTGTGATCAAGAGAGGACCTGCCTTGTTGGTCTCTCCGGGTCGGCCACCGAGGGCTCCTCTTCCCCCCGCCCCCCCCTTTTCCTCTTTATTCTTCATGATGATGACCGTCTCGTTTGACAGTTTCAGCGGATTGAGGCTGAATGTTAAGTTTCCTGCCAAAATGGGTTCAGTATCTTGTCAGTGATTTCCTTTAGTAAAATGCACTTTCATCTTTAATCTACTGAGGAGGGCTGTTCATGACAAGAGATCCTTGGAGAAAAGAAGTCTGGGGGCAATCTGCTACCATGGTTTAAATTGGCTTTAGCCAGCTAAGTAAATACAAAGATAAGGCCAAAAAGGGTTAATAATTTATACTCAGAAAGCTTAAAAGGGTTGCATAATTTAAGCTTCCCATGCAAGTCCAAAACCAGACTCGACGTTGCACGTCTAAAGCCAGCTTGACCCCATGACTTTCCTTTGTTCAAACTCACGGCTGCATTGTTCTCAAAGTTACCTGATCTCAGAATCAGGAAAGCATGAACGATGCCTTCTGCTTGCTTCTACGTCTTAGCGGACGCTCAGTTAACTGGCTATCAGTTGTTAGGTTTCTAGTCACTGTACTTCATGTGGCTGTTTTCTTCTTTTCGCTTTATTTTTATTCTCGCTGGACAACAGAGACTAAACTTCTCCCCCTCATCTCTCTTTCTCAAATCCACGTACCATCTGGGATGTTTAAGTTATAACACAGGAGAGCGTGATCATATCAAGACCAGTTTGAATGGAGTTTGCATCCAGGGCGAATGTCCCCGTTGCCCCCGACCCCGGCACCCCCGCGGAACCCTGGGTAGCAGCTGTGCAGGAGCCTTTAGCCTGGGAGGCTCAAAGCGCCGTCCCCACCCTCTGCATGACCTCTGCTTTAAGGGCTCTGTGTGCAGGGGAGGACACAGAGGGAGAACCTCAGACCTGTGGGACCGAGAGGATGTAGGATAGTGAGGAGTGGAGGTGAGAAGCAGGAGTTTTCAGTTCCTTGGATGCAACCTAAGAAGACCCCTCAGCCCGCAGTTTCTGCCCCATCACCTTTAATAAACATGGAGCAAAAGGAACAAAAAGAGATGCTAAAGTCTGAAAGAGCAAAAGAGATCTTGCAAAATGTATTCCTTGCTTATAACAGTGGCAAAACCTCTTCCTTCTGTTACCGAAATGAAAGAAATCAGAACGTAGCAGTGAAGGCAAAAGTCAAGGTCCGCAGGACATTTTACCGCTAAGGAAAATAATTATCCAGCCTGTTAGAAGCCAGCACTGACCGTGAGAGCTGGACCAAGGTGTGGAGGCTGGACAGCCACGGTCAGGGGCTTTGCACAGAGCTGACCAGTGGAACTTTCTGCTTCGATGGATACATTCTGTGTCCGCTGGGCTGCGGGCTAGCACCGGCCACGGCTGAAAGGCGCCGAGCACAACCAGGAGATGGATTTGTACTTTTACTGAATTACTATTAATATTAAGTGAAACCACCACAGTAGCTCGAAGCTACCCCATCAGACGACACAGGATCATGAGCGCCTCATGCTGAACCTTCCACCGCCGTCCATCCAAGAGCCAGAAGCCGAGGAAATGCAGACACGAGGACGCATAGGCGACAGAACAGAAGCGTCTGGGAAGCACGACAAGAAGGCTGCCTGCTTCTCAGGGAGGAGCGTGGGGCGGCCACGCGGCTTCTACAGCACAGCTGGCGGGTTCCTGAGTCTAGCAACGCTGGGAGGCAGGACGATGATAACGAGTTCACTAAGGAGAAGCACTTCACAGAGCACAAACCTGTGAGGTCACTGATGAATGAGGAAACGGAGGGCCCAGAACACGGCGATCATTCAGCCAGATCACAAGCCTAACGACGGTCACGTCCAGCCTTGAACCAACGCCTCTCGGACTCGGAATCAATAAGCTTTCAAGCCCGAAACATTTCCGACGGGCTATGGTTCCACCACTGACCAAGCACTTCATTCCCAGAGACCTCGGGCTACAGGGGCTTCTAGAAGGGCCAGAGCGCCCGGGCCTGTACCTCCAGGCCGGCGGCCTCCATCCAGGAGCGGCGTCATCTTTCCACGCCCGTGCGGCCTACAACTGTCATCGCCCTCCTGTGTGTGCTGTGAGGCAAGCACGACAGGCACCGAACGACATGCTGAGAAAAGCCACAAGGGACTACCCTTCAAAAGTTAAAAATAAACGTGTCAGCGAGGATTCCACCACACCCTTTGCCTCCATCCATGGACAGAACGGGAGGCAGAGATTTTCTGGAGTGCCATGAGATTTTTAAAACCTAGTCTGCAGGAAAACACATTATAAATAAGGCAAAGTCAGAAATCACCCTGACACTTCCATAGCGAGCGATGGTGGAAACCCTCAATGAGTCAAGTCAGGCCCCAGGAGTCTCCGGGGATTCGCTTTCCTGGTCTCATTACAGAAATGTACATCTCGGCAAATACCCTTTGTGGCCTCCTCATTCTCGGACACACCAGGGGTCTCCACACCGCTCCCTTGTCCGGTTCTGTGAGGACAAGGGGCGCGAGTCAAACAGGCCCCAGCACGGACTCCCACCTGTCCCAGCCCCCACTCTCCTGCCCACGGAGCACGCGGCCTCTTCCACCCGCCAAGGATGGTGCTGATCCCGACCAACGGGAGGGAGAAGAGAGGAGAAATGGGATCTTACTCAGGTCGGCCTCAACCTTCCCCACCCAAGGAGAACTAAAAATAGGCCCCAAGATTGTTATTCCAGGGTTAAAACATGTGTGTGTGTGGGGGGGGGTAGATCATTATTTTCTACCCAATTCTTCTTCTTTTTTTAAAGATTATTTATGTGTTATTTGAGAAAAATACATTTATTATGTATTTATTTATTATTTATGTATTTATTTGAGAGAGAGAGACAGAGAGAGAGAGAGAGGGTACAAGCCGGGGTGGGGGGAGCAGCAGGCAGACGGAGAAACAGGCTCCCTGCTGAGCAGGGGTCCCAACGTAGGATGTGACCCCAGGGTCCTGGGATCACGACCTGAGCCCAAGGCAGATGCTTAACCGACTGAGCCACCCAGGTGCCCATTCACTCAATTCTTAATACCTACTCTATGTAAACAAAAGCTTGGTATGTATGATACTGGGTTGCAACATAGAAGCGAATTTTCCCCAATTTCTCACCCTTACTACTATTATAGCCACCAAGTCCTGTTCCCATTTAAGTTTGTGCGAACTTTTCCTTGTGAATTATTAGTATCAAGAATAAGAGCAACTATAATACATTTGCCTGACATTTGACATTTGATTAGTTTATAGTTTTCCTCAAACCCCTGAGAAATGATTATTCTTTTTATTCAACAGATCCATTCAGTCATTCATTCATTCAACAAATATTTACTGAACACCTGTTCAACGGTGAGCAGCATTTCTTACCCACTGCCATTTTGTGGAGCATGGGGCTTACACTCAACACTATCAGCAATGAGGAAAATGTATGCAAAGGATTACATCATAGCTCTTAGATAAAATTATACCACCAATACACATTCAGGTTACACTCAGGTTTTTTAAAAAGTGATACCTGAATGAACAAAAAAAAAATTATTATTATTATTTTTTTTGCTCAGGTCTTGTGTCTTAAAAATTTTGTTACCACTTTATATCCATTCTTCATTTGGAAAAAGAAAATTCCTAAATGCGATTGTTCTTATGTTGCTAAAATTGGTTATAATAATTGGTATCCTTACGGAGGACAGAAACCTTGTTTCCATTCCTTTTCAATTCTTTGCCTTCTTAAAGCCAGAGCACTTAACCCAAGTAGGGGTAGCGTGTATCCTGGCGTTCCTTGAGTAGATGCTGTATGTGATGCCAGGATGTCTGAGTCTTTTGAAGAGTAGCTAAGTTTGTAGCTAAATCCATTAACCTCCCCAGGGAAAGACAATTCAGTCATCCAAGATCTGGTTTTGCTGATTCTGGGGTGGGTGAATTCCTTTCTTCTTATTTTTTTCCCATTTAGAAATACCTTAGAATTTTTTCTTTTGAGGGGAATACTAGAATCCTAAGAAATGAATCAGTGCATCACTTAGAAAAGTTAAAGATTTCCAAAAGTAATTGCTAATTGGTTCAACAAACATTTGTTGAACACTGTTTATGTACCAGGTTACGTTGTAAACTCTGGAGATACAAGTGGGGACAAGTTCTTCCCTCCTTGGACTTTCTAAGAAAGCCTCTTTCACAACAGCTGGGAAAGGTGAAGGAATTCAGGATAGAAACTCTGCCTAGAACACAAAAATTGTGTACTTGGCTGGAGGACATCTAGTGCTCTGCACTGGAAAGACTAGGAGGGGCACACTGGCTGTGGAGCTCTTGGTGGCCCCCTGGTAGCCAGGCAGGGAAGACTGAGGTCTCAGTTTTCCAAGTGGGGACACCATCACTGAGGAGACAGAGTTTGTTCTGTGAGGTCCCCCAGGTTAGTGACAGTCTTTGTCCCTTTGGATCTCCGTCCCCTTCACAGGACTGCTGATGCTGGCACTCATGCAGGTCAGGGAATAAGAACATATTCAGCCATATCTTGTTCTTTTTCTTTTTATAAACTGTACTCTTCTTTTTGGATCATTGCTTTGTATTAAATTCATGTTCTCAGGTATTTCCCCCCATTTGAGTAGGATTAGTTCTCATTGAAATATTAATTCCACATTTTCAATCACTTATATGGTTTGATGGTTTAGTGTTATCTGGATAAACTGTGATAACATTAAAAAAAAGGCTTTTCTCTACCTCCATGTATTGGCATTTAAGGCATTCTTTTACCATCAAAGGAAAATCAAAATATGTCAAAGTACTTTTTGTTTTTCAAATTTTATGATTTGAACATGGTTGATATATAGATCACAGTCAAACATACCCTCCTTACCTCATCTGATTTTGCTTGATAAAATCAACTCCATCTATAAGCATGTCTTTTAGGAATATGTCTCCGTTTTTCCCAAATGGATATGTCTTACATCTAATGCGTAAGAAAAAATTCCAGTAGCACCTCCCTGGGGGATATGAACTAGCCCCTGATTATGCTAATAGAAGCCAAGAGGTTTTCAAAGCAAAAGAACTATAATAAATTATTCATAAATAGGTCTCTCTTTTTTGATGGTTTTGGGGTTTCTGGATTTTCCAGACCATAGAGGATATGTGATATGATATATGTAAGCTGAGCCGAAGATGTTACAGAGGGAAATGGGAATTGAAGATCAATTCGAATTTAAAGCATTGCATGTTTGCATTTGTTGTACTTAGTGGAGCTGGTTGGGCCAAGGCAAGACCCAGGAGCTCCCTCAAGTAATGGTCCTTAGTGATTGCAGTTTTAAAAGGCAGGGACTTGCCTCTGACAGAGCTGTATCCCAGTTCCTGAAGGAAGATGACCCCCCAGTAACTCCTGCCCCAGACAAGGCACTAGGGACATTTAGGTTGCCAGCCTAAAGGACTAAAGGCTTTGGTGAGGAAACTGCTCTGTTTGTGCTTAGTTTCTCAGCTTCTCTACCTCCCTCTTTTCTTCCCTTTCTCTATTTCAGTCGCTAGTTTCTTCCTCAGGGTCCCCACTTTGACCAAGCCCAAGGGGCACCTCCCAGTGTTCATGAATGGTACTCCCTCACAGGTGTGAAGTCCTTGGCGGCCATGATATTATTACACATTTTCTTGTACCTATCATCATTTCCACACTGTTTTAGAACTACTCCCTTTCTGTCATAATGGCTGTTGATGGGGAAATGTTTCCTGTTCACGTCTACCTGCAAGGACCTGCTTTCTATAACTGAAATTAATTGCATCTACTTTGTCATCTATATTTTTCTTTTTTGTACCACTTTAATATTTAAAAAAAAATTTTTCTATCTTCAATCTAAGTCTTTTGTGTTCTCTCACAAATTTAGGTAAGACCCAACTCTGTCCCTCCTTTAATGTCCATGGAGCGTATGGATGAATCCACTTGTTTGCCTACCTTTATAAAAACCCAGGTCCCCGTCCTTTTAATTGAGATTTTCCTCACTCACAAACACTCTACCTACTATCATGGCCTGAATAAAATCCTCTCCTTATGAGATTTCATCTGGTGCCTTTTGTCTGTGATACTGAGTAGACTCAGCACCGTCCTCACATTCAGCCTTAGAATTTAAGAAAGACTATGAAGAGACAGAGGGCAACTTGATTTGAAAAGACCACGCTGGGTTGAATGAGAAACTCTATAAGCCATAATGCGCTCAGAACAGTCCAGATGTATTTTGACTGATCCAATATAATTATTAATAGCACCGCTTATGCTCCCCAAAGCATCTTGCCCTAGACAAAGAACTACATGGTCATCAGCTAGTGGTACTATTCTAAAACCCACACCCAGCGCAGTCCTCAGCATCAAGCATAGGGTCACAACACATTTGTTGAAATGCGAAAAAGAAGATGTCAACAACCATCTATCTTCCTGACAGGAACTATGAGAAGCCAACCTGAATGCACAGTTAAGGCATCACCGGTGGTAAACACGGGAAGTGGTAAAATCTCTACGAGTAGCACTTTCCTTCCCTTAGAGTACTTGACTGAATGGTTCTAGTTTGACAGGGACAGATCTTGGACTTGATGGTGGCTTCCTAGGAACCTGCTTAGAGACAGAAGTCCCTGGGTTGTTCCAGGCTTTCCTCCAGATGGGCGAATGCATACAAAATGGACTACCGACAGTGGCCATCAGTGGACATTTATTATCTTTTTTTTCCCAGTAAGATTGCTCTTGAGGGATGAGTCCTCAATATTTAATCACTAATAGAGGGACGCCTGGGTGGCTCAGTCTGTCAAGCATCCAGCTCTTGATTTCGGCTCAGATTCTGATCTCAGGGTTGTGGAATTGAGCCCCACATCAGGCTCCTTGCTCAGCACAGAGTCTGCTTGAGATTCTCTCTCTCTCCCTCTCCCTCTGCCCCTCCCCCTGCTCGTGCATACATGTGCTCTCTCTAAATAAATAAAATCTTGGAAAAAATACATTTAGGCAACTAGTAGAAAATAAAAGAAAGGTTAAGTAGCTTTCAACAAAATAGAAGGATCCAAAAATTTTCTATTGTGCATCTTGATAGAGAAATACTTTCTACCAGATAATTATTGTCCTTCCAAGGGAACAAAACTTGAGACAATGTCAGGAAATTTTGAAAGCTCAAAACAAATCTAGTCAAGTTTCTTCGTTCTGAATTTCTGACATGTTGCTTTATTTGTGTCCAAACTCTGGTTGGCATCAATGCTCCAGTTTATGTCATGCTAATTTGTGGTTGAATGAGTTCTAGAATGATAACCTTTTGTTGCCTCAGTATTAAAACCACTTTTCTTCTCTTCTTCTATTTTAAAGATTCATGTATGTCTGTCTGTATGTGTGTATGTATGAGAGACAGAGCAAACGATACACAGAGGAGGCGGGTGTGAAGGAAGAGGGAGAGAGAAACCCAAGCTGACTCTCCGCTGAGTGCAGAGCCAGACACAGGACTTGATCTCATGACCTGAGATTAGGACCTGAGCCAAAATCAAGAGTCAGAGGCTTAAAAAACTGCACCCCGCAGGTCCCCCACAACCACTCTTATCTTCTTGCCTGCCCCACTCCATAGTCTCCTCCACATATGGGTGATTCTAAAGATGACTGAGAATATGCCTTGGATTTTCCCTGAAATCACGGGAAAAAACATTTGGACTTTCAATGCCCCAACATCTACAAATAATGATGTTACCAAATTATGTTTCAGAAACTTTGCAAAAGTTTTATCTGTATTACATTATGTACAAAGAATATGTCTTTAATTCCTACTGTGGCAGAGATGATAACCACAGAGGGAATTTTAAAAACACACAATTACAATCAGAGCAGGAGGACAGAAGAGGAAGTGAAAAACAGTCCCAAAGCGTCAATCAAGAAGGCCAGAGAGGAAAGCAGAAAGCAGAATGCTGGAGTTGCAGGGTAGAAGATCAACACTCAAGTCGAGGTACATCTAGTGAGCATTTATATGAGGACTTGCAATCTAGTGGGTATTACAATGAGTACAAAATTAAAGCAATATGAGCCTCTGCCCTAAAATAATTTAAATTTTTCTGGTGAAATATTAAATGCAGACAAAAAAATCTTTAAATGTGTGTATCAGCATATGACTAAATGTCTCCTAAAGTGGTATGGAATAAAAAGAAAAAACCAAGAGACACTTGGGTGACTCAGTCGGTTAAGAGTCTGTCTTCAGCTCAGGTTGTGACCCCAGGGTCCTAGGATTAAGCCCCACATAGGGCTCCCAGATCAGTGGGGAGTCTGCTTCTCCCTCTGCCCCTCCCCACTGTTCATGCTCTGTCTCTCTCTCTCAAATAAATAAATAAAATCTTAAAAGAAAAAACCTAAAACAAAACAACAACAGAAGTAGGTCTGAATTTAACTAGAAACATCTACTTGAAAAACTTAGAATTGTTTTGCTTGTTGGTGCAGTTAACAGGATTCAGAGTGAGCACTGAACAGGCATCAGAGGTCAGAAAACAGAGCACAGCCAAGTGACATTCAGGATAAGAGAAGACACACATCATAACCTATTTTTATGTTTTATGTCACTCTTAAGGGAAACTGGTATTTTCCTGAAACAATATATATCTGAAGGAAAAGTGCTGCCCATTTCAGGAGCAGAATAAATTTATCATATTGCTGGGAGAACTTAAAAATTGAAAATTGGAAGATAGCAGATGGGAGTTATAAATTTTGTATTAATATAGCAATATAGAGTGAGATTTATGAACTCTTATATAATGTAATCTTTCACTGAAAACAGTTTTACCTTCTCAGTGAGTTGACCCTGGTTTCACATTAATATCTTTTTAGGAAATGTATTTTCTGAATACATTTTATTTTACCCGAGTGATTCAAGGACTATTGGGTCTATAGATGCAACAGTCTGCTAATATTGTTAGGTAAGTTTTGAGAGATTATAAAAAGACAAAAGAAAAGTTTTGTTCCAATACGTTTATACAACTACCTATTTGAGTGTACTTTTTTTTTCAGAGTCAATACTCACTTTTAAATTATATAGGATGCAAGCCTTGTGCTTTTATCTCAAGTATATTTTAGACACTTAGGTCAAGCACTAAATTGAAACTATTGTATGTAATTTGGCTCTATCTCATAGAGCTAGGAATACCGCCAATTTAAAAGGCCAACTTACTTAGACTTCTTTCTTGAAAACTAAAATGACTTCCTTTAAAATTTATGGCCTTCATAGCTATGCAAATATCATTTCATTATGTGGGAGATCCTTCAGTCAAAAACATTCCTAGCACATGCACTTCATTATTTCATAAATAAGGCAAAGAGCGAGGGCACTGAGTTGTTGGTCAGTCCACAAAACATTGGCAGGTTTTTATCCTCAGCTCAAGCAATTTTCCGCAAACATTATTAATCCCATGATGCTGGCTCAGAGTAAAAGCAGTCACACTGTTAGAAGAGTGTCAGTGCCATGAGGTAGCCCTGAGACAGCAGAACCAAGAGAACAGAAGGTTTTCAACACCAGCAGTTTACTGAAAAGGAGAAGTGCTGCTGAAGCTCATGTAATGAGACGTTCGTCAGAAGGAATGAGGTTGGGGGGCGAGAACCAACAAGGACAAGTGTGAGAACTGCTTCTTGTTTCAGTGCAGTCCACGACGTCATGTGATTACCTTCACAAAGTTGGTGCGTGAACTTATCTACTTACAAGTTTAGGCTAAGGTTTCTTCAGAATAGTAAAAAGTGAAGTGGAAAACTCCCATTATGGACAGTTTTTTAGAAGGAAGTTACAATGTCAGGACTGATTTATTCCTTGAGCTTTCTCTTGGTCCTCATACCCATTCTTCTTGAAACCAATAAAACAACTCCAGTGTCCTATCATTAAATCTAGAAACTGGTTCACACCCATTCCCATGCATCAGGACCATCTGGGAAGCTTTATTAAAAATACGGATGCTCATTTTTCATTCCCAGAAACTCTTTCTGCAATGGTCTGGGGTGGGACCTGAACATTAAGACTTGTGGGACGCCTGGGTGGCTCAGTTGGTTAAGCGGCTGCCTTCAGCTCAGGTCATGATCCCAGCGTCCTGGGATTGAGTCCCACATCGGGCTCCTTGCTCGGCAGGGAGCCTGCTTCTCCCTCTGCCTCTGCCTGCCACTCTGTCTGCCTGTGCTTGCTCTCTCTCTCTCTCCCTCTCTCTCTGACAAATAAATAAATTTTAAAAAAAATTAAAAAAAAAAAAGACTTGTAAGACCTCCCCAGGTGATTCCAATACGCTGCCAGAGCTATGAAACACGGGTTCATAAGCAGTAAATTTGAAACATCTTATATCAGATATCTAATCTACCCTTATTTCATTCATTCTCATATCCTCATTCTTACAACTTTCTTGTTCCTTTAGAATTTGGATAGGAATCATACCAGTATTTAAGTTGATTTAATATGTCTAAAACCACTGATTCTTTTTATTTATTGCACACACACTTATATCTCACTTCCCAGGATTGAGAAAAGTACTCCAGACACAGCCTACCAAGTCCCCACCTGTTGATCGAGTCATTTTATTTAACTGTTCATCTTCACAGTGACAATAACTTCATGCTTCAGGGTAAACTCTAATATAATTTCCTTTTCCCTTTTCTTAACTCTGTTCTTTACTGGTCTTTTCCCCATTATAATAATATTTAACAGATAATCCTTACTTTATATAACTTGTTTCGAATAATGAAAACAACTTAACTTATTTATGAGACTTACGTAACCTTGATACTAATAGATCCGGCTAAGAAAAATATAAGGAAATCACAGGATAATTTCACATAAGAATATAGACTGAACACCATGATGAAATATTACCTGTCTGAATAAAGTATACATAAAGAGAAAAAAAAAACAGAATCAAGAATGATATATCCCAAGGGTACAATAATAGCTTAACATCAGAAAATTTGTTGATGTCATTTGTCAAATTAATAGACTAGAGGGGAAAATTTTCACGGTACCTTGAAATGTGCTCACAAAGCATTATTAGTATGAGTTGTAATATACAGAGTATATTATTATTATTATTATTATTATATCTTTGTGTGTTTGTAGACAGGCGGCTATAGGCACACGAAGCTGACATAAAACAAGGAGAAAAAGGAACTTCTTCAACATGATAAAACATATCCATCACAAGTAATCCTCTACCTTTTAGAAGTAAATATTGCATCTAATGAAGAAACTTTGGGCCCATTTCCAGTAAGTTAGAAACAAAGCAGGAATGTTTCCTATCACTCCTACTGTTTAACAATATCCTGGACAATAAGGGAAGAATTAAAAATAAAAGGTATAAGAATTATCACAGAATAGAAACAGGGAAAAAATGCTACTTGAAGATGACAAGTTCATTACATACCATTCTGAAAGAATCAAAGAGAATTTATCAAGAAATTATAAAATTCATTGAAGAACCTCGAAGTGGATTTGGTTAAATGTAGAGATATACTCCAGTCACGGAACACTGACTATCATATACGTTCAGCTTTTCCCAAAATGATCCATAAACTCAACGTGATTTTTTTTACAGGAATATTTTCTAGTTAGTTTTTTCAATTTTCTCACCTAAGGAGTATAAATCACATATTATCCAACGATACTTCAGAGTTTTTATAAATTCTTATAAATTTAGCAGCAGCCACATGAAAGGTGCAGTGGACTAGAAATCTGGCGTCTGGGTTTTGTTGGTCCCTCACCAGCAGGATGGGCCACATCACTTGGCTTCTCTGAAACTCCTTTTCTTCACTGATAAATGAGATGAGACAATAGGCATTTCTTATGTTTTTAAATGCATTTCTTTCTGTAATAAGCGTAAAAGTTTAATAACACCCACCATGTCTACATATCCCACCCACCCCATCTCCCTGCTATCTCTACAATGCATAAATCAGCTTGCTTTTTCTTTTTTTTTTTTAAGTATTTTATTTATTTATTTGAGAGAGAGAGAGCATGAGAGGAGAGAGGTCAGCTGGAGAAGCAGACTCCCTGCCGAGCAGGGAACCTGATGTTGGACTTGACCTGGGGACTCCAGGATCATGACCTGAGACGAAGGCAGTTGCTTAACCAACAGAGCCATCCAGGCACCCATAAATTAGCTTTCTGAAACAGATCTTTCTGGGGCATATTCTCCACATTAAGACAGAAAATGGACTACCTTCTTTCTATAGAACTTCATCAGAACAGGAGCTGGCATATTCTTTCTGTGATTTGACTCAGTTAAACCTTCTATATAAAATATAACTCAATGAAATCTTTTAATAAAATACCAAACATATTAGACTCTATTGGAACATACACATTTAAAGGACTGTCTTCTTTTTGTGTGTTATTTGCATGGTACTTCTTATAACAGATCGTGATTGGAACCGATGAGATAGGACATTCAATGTAGTTGTACAAATACACACCCCTTCTCCCCAAGGCATAATCACAGTATAGAGCAATATCTAGGGTTTTGTTTTGTTTTGTTTTCTGATTCTACAATTCAGGAATTATTCCTGTCCTAAAACTCTTGACTACTTTGTTGGTTTTTTTTGAGATGCTCCAACACACCAAACTTATCTGTTTCTCCTATCTTTCTTCACCCCAGCTCAACAACCAAAAATAACAGGTCCCAAGGACCAAGGCAGCAGAATTTATATACATTTAGAAACAAGGTCTTCAGGGTCATTGCTAATAATGCTAATAATGTGCATTGGTGGGGCACCTGGGTGGCTCAGTGGGTTAAGCCTCTGTCTTCGGCTCGGGTCATGATCTCGGGGTCCTGGGATCGAGCCCCATGTCTGGCTCTCTGCTCAGCAGGGAGCCTGCTTCCCCCTTTCTCTCTGTCTACCTCTCTGCCTATTTGTGATCTCTGTCTGTCAAATAAATAAAATCTTAAAAAAAAATAATGTGCATTGGCTTAGATCAGAGGTTGACACTTTTTTTTCTGTAAAGGATCCTACAGTAAATGTTTTGGCTTTGTGTACCATATGCTTTCTCTCAAGAACTACTTAGTTCTTTCATTATAACGTGAAAGCAAGCATGGATAATGTATAGATGAGTGAGTATGGGTGTATTACAGTAAAACTTGATTTACAGAAACAGGTTTGGGGCTGGGTTTGGACCCTGGACCCTCGTTTGTAGTTTACCTGCTGGTGAGCAGGTGTGTCCTATCTGGAGAGGACGGCTTACACGAGCATGAACTAGTTTCTTTACTTTTTTCAAGTGAATAAGATACTTTTCCCAATGGCATATATTTTCAGTTTAGCTAGGGGTGTGTGTGTGTGTGCGTGCGTGTGTGTGTATGCGTGCGTGCGTGTGAAGTTATGTCCATACTGATTTAACACATCAATTTGATTTCAACATTTTTAGATACAGCTCACTAAGCAGAATATCAGTTCAAGGCGGTTCTAGCAGACGCGGTTTGAGAAATAACAACACTGGTGTGTTATTGATGCGGCCATTTCTACACGTAGCATGGTCTCTCCTGTCAGGCTCATTAACCGCAATCTAAGTGGGACTTCAGGCAATGATCACTTCAAGTGAACGCGAGTCTATTGCCAAGGTGTGAAGTCACAAAGGCGAAGACCCAACTTCACAGAGAAGCAAATCATTCATGACCTTAACATCAAACGAATATTAAATAGTCACCTGGTATTAGTTAGGCAAGTTTTGCTGTAGCATCCAGTTATCAAATTGGTAAAAAGTCATTCCGTAGACCACATGTAACAAATGACCAAGAATCTGAAAGGCATGAATTGAGCGTTAAAAATATACTTGCCATCATTCCCTCTCATGAGTGAGTTAGAGGACTACATAAAGCAGGTACTAATGATGCAACAAAATAACAAAGGGGTTAGCATTTCCAAAGATACTTGACAAAGTAGCTGAGGCCTTTTGATAATCTTTTATCATTAAATTTCTGGTTGTGTATATACCGGCTGTTGTGCTGTAGAATAGAAACTTGGTTCCTTTTAGTATTTAACATCAGCTCTCTATTTATAGGCTTCTGAAAATCAGACAGTACTCGTTTTGAAATCATGGTCAAGAACTCTACAAATTTAGACATTAGTAGGACATCATCATGTTGTATAAAAACTGGGCATGCCACCTGGCTTGGAGAAACTCGGATATACTGGTAACAATTCCAGCTGTCAAAACAGTAAAGGCCAGAGTGGTCTAGAGACTTCCACCCACTGAATCTCCCCTTTGCCTATTCCCTTTATAGTGCGAATGGAACCTGTGAACACACTGTTCTAAAGTGAGCCTGACAGAGCATTCTCTTGGGTGAGATGTTCTCTCTCTGCTGGCGGGGAGACTCTTTCCTCCTTATTCTAATCCCAGCTCCCCACTGAGGAGGAAGAACACTGCGCTTATCTGCAGGATCATAACGTGAAGGCTGGTGGCATGGAGGCAGCTCTGTATGGAATGGGTAATTGCTTGGTTGTGCCTTTCAATTACCTATATCACAGCTGTGCTTTTAGATTGGCCAGACACGGTGAGGCTTCTCCTTAAAGTTGCCTTCATGAAACTGAACAGTGTCTCCGTGCACCTGCCAAAAAGCCGGGATTAGGTGGGGGCATCGTCAAATGGGCTGTGTGGACTAATTGCATCTCTCTCTCTTTTCATATTCCAGTTCATTAAGAATGAAGAGCTGCATTTCTGGGGTAAGAGTCAACAAAAACACTCCTACTTCTTACCTGCTGGTCAGATTTTAAGATATGCAGATAAGCTTATACATAGGTTTCCGTATTCTAGCATGCCTAAAAAAGGAATGTGTATCAAGGGAAATGCTGCTAATATTTATAAATGAAACAGTGATGATGGCAATAATAACTCTATGGCATAATCCCCCTGAGAAAGAAATAAAAAGAATTTGATTAATTTTAAACTACTCTACAGCAGAGCTAGGAACTTTGCATTAATTGCTTGCTATTATCTTGTTAAATGTAGAATCTATTTTTAGATTTTTTTTTTTAGTGATCTGAGAGAAAGAGAGAGCATGTGAGAGCATAAGCAGTGGAGAGGGACTGAGGGAGAGGAAGAAACAGACTCCCCAGAGCAGGGAGCCTGATGTGGGGCTTGATCCCAGGACCTGGGATCACGATCTGAGCTGAAGGCAGACACTCAACCAACTGAGCCACTCAGATGTCCCTAGAATCCACTTTTGTGAGGTTCTCTGGACACTTCAAAATGACCATGCCTTCCATTTAAAACGTTAAAATCTTGGGGTGCCTGGGTGGCTCAGCGGGTTAAAGCCTCTGCCTTCGGCTCAGGTCATGATCTCAGAGTCCTGGGATCGAGCCCCACATCGGGCTCTCTGCTTGGCAGGGATCCTGCTTCCTCCTCTCTCTCTGCCTGCCTCTCTGCCTGCTTATGATCTCTGTCTGTCAAATGAATAAATAAAATCTTAAAAAAATAAAATAAAAAATAAAATAAAAAGTTAAAATCTTGTCTCTTAGTGTGTAATGGCAAGTTTACAGGTGGGTTTTTTTTTCTTTAAGATTTTATTTATTTACTTGAGAGAGAATGTTTGAGTGAGAGGGAGAGAGAGTCTGAAGCAGGCTCTGCAACTGAGCGCAGAGCCCGACACAGGGCTGGATCCCACAATCACAAGATCATGACCTGAGCTGAAACCAAGAGTTGGACGTTTAACTGACTGGGCCAGCCAGGTGCCCCAGCAAGTTTACAGCTTTAAAATCTTCTTTCATTAAGAAAATATTATTGCAAATTAAAAAAATGTACTAAATGGAAGGGAAAAGACAGATGCTGTGATAAAGAGGAGGAATTTCTTTCCCTGTAATTATGTCTTAATTTTTTTTTTCTTTCCTCATTCAACTAATACTTGTGGAGTGTCTACTTTTGACAGAACATTTGTGAAGTTCTTCCCTGGAGTAGAACGTTTCTCTGGATACGTGTGTGTACGTAAGTTTGAGCAAAGGCAGCCCGTATATACCTGCAAGTGGAAAGTCTATGTCCCATGGGTGGTTGGAAGGGACTTGAGAATAAATTAACATCCCATTTTAAACTCCTTTTCGGTATAATCTTTGCCCTCTCAAGTTAACTTTCTCCAAAATGACTCACTGGGTCCCTCTGTCCTCTAACCCCTCCACCACAGAACTCCTTCTTTCTGGTAGGGTCACCATTATCTCCCAGTCTCAAAACCTGGAGTCACGGGCACCCTGAGAAGTGAAGGATTCAGCACATGGCCCCTCAGCCTGTCCCTTGCACGGAGAGAATGACCGATCTCTGGCATGGCTTCCAGCGGCATGAGGTCTTGTCCCGAGATGACCCCAAACCCTTGGTTCAAGGCTGTCAGGAGAACTTTCTCAGAGCATTTACGAAGAAAGGCTCACCATTGTGAATATGTACCTCTTACAACTGAGGCCTGTCCTTCTCAAGCCCCCAGGAGCCACTCCTTGGAAATGTACTCACCAGGAAGGACGGGGCCTCTGCATCCCCGTCCCTGGGATGTGGCATCCCTGTGGTGGGATAGAATCCCTCCCTCATAACTACCAACTAGCAGACACAGCTGGCCCATGGGTGTTCACACTGATCAGATCAACCCTTTGTACTGGTGCATAATCTGACTCACTCTCCCAGCTCTTCCCTCCTTTCTGCTCTTCCTAAATGGCTCACTCATGATTGCACAAATCAAAGCAGAGCTCAGCTCTTTCCCACTGTCCGTGGATGCTGAATAAAGCCTGTCGTCACCACGTCATCAGGTGTCCAACTGTGTTTTCCCTTTGACAGCTTCCTCTGCCCCTTTCCCACAGGCAGACAATCCCCTAAGCCTATCGGTCCTTCTTTGGGATATGTCACCATCTAGTTTTTCTTTTCAGGTGAGATATAAATGTTATGTCTCTTTCCAAGACCTGATATTCACTGGAAGAAGTTCTAAGAGCTCCCACTTGAGCTGTCATGGAGGCAGGGTGACTATTAGTTTCCTATGGTGCCACAAAAACACCCACCACAGACTTGGTGACTTGAAACAACAGAAGTCTATCCCCACACCGTTCTGGGGGCTGGAAGTCTGAAATCTGTCAGGGCTGTGGCCCCTCTGAAGACTCTAGCAGACAACCTGTCCTTTGCCTTCACTGGCTTCTGGTGGCTATCTTGGCATTCCTAGAATCTGGCTGTATCTCTCCAAACTCTGCCTCTCTGTTCACATCTCCTTCTGTTCTGCGTGTCTCCTATCAGGACCCTTGTCTTTGGACTTAGGGCCCACCAGATAATCCAGGATGATCTTCTCATCTCAAGACCCTTAACTTGGGGCACCTGGGTGGCTCAGTTGGTAAGCGTCTGCCTTCAGCTCAGGTCATGATCCCAGGGTCCTGGGATCGAGCCCTGAATTGGGCTCCCTGCTTGGTAGGAAGCCTGCTTCTCCCTCTCCCACTCCTCCTGCTTGTGTTCCCTCTCTCACTGTCTCTCTCTCTGTCAAATAAATAAATAAAATCTTAAAAAATAAAAAGACCCTTAACTTAATTAAATCTGCAAAGACCCTCTTCCAAATAAAGTCACATTCACAGATTCTGGGGGTCAGGACAGGAACGTAACATTTTGGAGGCCACCATTCAACCCAGTCCAGTGAATGAGTTCCTCCATGGCCCTGAAGTGGACACACAGGCCTCCAGCCACGGAGCTGCTCACAGATGCCTGAACACAAGAGTCAAGGTGGGGAGAATAAATATGAGTGTTACGCTACCTGACTGGGTCTCAGGCCTCAGGCTGGCTGTGTGGGTTTGTGTGGACACCACCACACAAGACGAGGCCTCTCATGGTGGTGATTGAAAGTGGCAGCAATGTTGACTTATCACCCTGCTTCTCACGATTTTCCTTTCACTTCCCGTTGCCATCTTGCTGTGGGGAGCTGGGTAGCGCAAACAGTACCATTAGGAGGAGAGCATCTAAAATCTCAGTCAAGCCTGGTTTTGAGTCCAGGCTGTGCTCGTGCAGCACAGCACGGTTCACAATGACTCTGGTAGAGACATTCTGAGGATGTGCGGGGCATGACAGCTATTGCGGGAGCAGAGCGGGGAGGGCAGGTGGTAAAAATAGTTTCCCTTTCTACTGCAACCTTACTCATGCAGCACTAGCAGGGCCAAACGAAGGGGAGGCTCATATGGAAATGAACGAATGATCAACTAATTAATCAACTACAAACCACAGAGACCTCAAGAGCCCAACTCCCCATACACTCCTCTACTGCTGCCCAGCCCGCGGCAGGGGGAATGACTGGTCAGCTGAGCTCTAGCCCTCAAACAAAGGCCAGTTTGGACTTGGAGGAGAGGGGAGTGCAATGACGGGGCTACAAGGAGGGGCTACGAGGGGAGCCTGCTGCTCAGAACGGGAGATGGGCAGCAGCTTCCCTTCCCTTCCCATGTCAGAAGGTGGATGACTGTGAGAGCCAAAGGGACCCAAGTGCAGCTGAGAGTGATGTATTTCTGAAACGTCTGGATATAAGAGCGATTTCCTCACTTCTGTTTTCCTTGGAGAAAGCGTGTGACAGGAGCACGAGGACACACGGTCGCACAGCAGGAGTACACGACAGACACACATCAAACATAGTGTGCTCGGGATGGAAACTTCTCAAACTCCTAACATCATCACACGAGATGATCTAATTTTGACTTCGATGCAAAGGTCAGAAACAAACGTGTCTGTGCTAACATCAGCAAAGTGTCCGGAAGTGATCAAAACATCAAAATAAAGACGCTGGAAAATGTACGTTGGAAATGGTTTGCTTGCAACGATTCCATCTATTTTTGTGATGTTCTTTCATAGGACACATTTATCCCACAAGCTCATTCGATTTTTAAGACAGAAGAATAACATAAAAGATTGTTCCACAAGGAAAAAAGATATTGGTTTGATACAGACTTCTCCTACTTTCTTGTTTCTCATTACTGTTCATTGTTTAACAGGAAAAAGTTCTGCATGGTTGTCCAGAAGTTTTTACATTAACGAGCTGCTCAGAACTCCCAAACATGAATTAATTTGGTGTAAAAAATAAATCTAGAAGCTAATTTATGTTTAACAATTTGTCTTCCTTTTCCTACGGATGTGTTACGTAACAGTGTCCTACTCCTCAGTGATGATGAGTTCAGGGAGGTATTTATCTACGTGGATTCCCAATATTAGAGCCTGACATTTTCCAGGAGTAACAGTGGAGGCAATCTGTAGAGGATAATGACCCAGTCATCGGCACCAATGCAGCCCGGCAGCAGTCGAAATCCTCAGTACCCCCACCTCTACCTCCCAGCCAGAATGCCACAGGGTAGCAGACTGGGCTGGGGATGCTTGTGCACAATTTTAATACTTTAAGGTAGACAGTTTCTAATATGATTGCTATGACTGGGTACACGCCGGGTGCCAGGGAAGAGCAGGGGCAGCTCCTGGACTCAAACCCTTTGAAATAACTCAGATTCTGGGAAAAGCCTTAGTTTTGCTTCCAGAGCTTACTTACTCTGGCTGGAGCGGAGGGCGGGGTGAGAAGGAAAGATGGACAGACAGATTCCCATCTGTACTAGAACCATGGCTTCCTGATGCTGACCGGTTCACAGTCGGTGTTGGAGCCCATGGGGTGGGTCCTGAACTTGAGCCAGGCTCTGAACCATGGACTACTCATTATCTGAACAAGGCACACATATTTCTACTCACCAGTCTGTATATTTTAAGTATATGTATATGTTCTCTGTTGTGGGATGATTCTTCATCTTTCATAGTGAGATCATAAAACCTCGCAAACATCTGTTTTTTATCCTGATGTAGTATTTTCATTTCTTTTTTTTTTTTCTGTTAAATGTCTTGGAAGGACCAGATAGTAAATATCATAAGGTCCAAGGGCCACAAGCGGTCTCTCTGCTGCAACTACTTGATGTTACTAACGTAGTTCAAAAGTAGCCCCTGGCAATCTGTAAACAAAGGGGTGTGGTCATATTCTGTCAAAGAACAGTACATTTTATATTTATTTTTGGGCACTGAAAATTGAATTTCTTATAATATCATATCACATTTGTTTTTAAAATAGAACCTTTTAAATACATAAAATCCACTCGAAGCTCATGGATGTTACAAAAACAGGAAAGGCCAAAATGTACCAACCTCTGGTCTACAGCAAGGTCATGGGAAAGTTAATCTTTAAACAACTGTAAAGACTATGATGCAAATAAAAGTAAAAGGTGGTGATGAGGGTATCTATGTAGCTTAATTACATAAACGGAAAAAATGGTTGCTGTTGTAAAATGTCTAGCATTGCAATGAGAGGCACAAATTAGAGCAAGGAGAACCAGGTTCCCATTCCAGTTTATCTGTAACCTGTTAGTCATCTTGGAGAAAATACTAAAATGTCTTCAATTCCATTTTTTTTTTCTGTTGCAAATGGAAATGGCTTATAAAATTTCTAGGATCGTTTTTACCATGAAGATGATTTCATTCTTATGTTTATGGCTTTTTGCTTTTCCTTTTGTATAACTCGCCACCTGTTGTTTTACTTCTATCTATACAATTATAAGAGATAAGATCTTAAAATAGGAGGTGATTGCTATAATTGAAAATGAGTACTTTTCTCTAATTTATCTTTAAAGTATAGGGCGTTCGCAGAAAAGCACAACCTTTAAGACTGGCAATGATTTATAGCATATCATCAACAAGCATACATTTTAAAAAAGCTAAGAAATATAAAATCAAAGCAGAATATAAATTATTCAGCAGAGAAGTCCAATTACAAGGAGAAAAAAAAATATTTGGATGCATATAGCCTACCTCTTGCTGTCATCAAAAGCATTTGGCAGGATTAGGCCCTGTAGCAGGTATCAGAGTCCTACTGATTTAGATTTTCATGGCTGATGTGCTGTATTTTACAGTGTAATATAATTACAATTACATTTTCTAAAAATTTTATTGTCCAGCATTCACACACCTATAAATGGCATAATAAATGATCTATAAATAATAATGTGGAGTTCACTGGGACTGAACCACATTTTTATACTTTTCTAGAGCAGAACAGGCTACAAAACAGAAAATATTTTTTAAAAAATAAAGGGAAGCCTCTATGGCCAACATATATCATAAATACATGATCCTAAGAGCACTTGTGCGTATCCTTAATGACGATGAAGCCCAGGGTAAGTTAACCCTTTGAAAATAAAACCTTTAATAACATTGATTGGCTCGACCCGAACCCACCCAGAACCAGACGCATTACCCAGAAGCCTTCTTGATGCAACTTCGAGCCCGATTTTGCTGTTTCGGTCAATAGAAGCACAGAAGCCTCGTTGACTACATCGGAGCCCATCTTTGACTTCTCCCTCTTCGCTCTGTCTGCTCCCTGCCCTGTGGATTCCCACATCGAGAAAGCTCCTCGGCCAGCCGCTGCGTGTCATTTTCCTGCCAGTGCACGTACTGTCATCTTCTCGGGGCTGACCATGATTCTAGCACACACAGGAGCTCCAAGGAAGGTGTCTATGAATGGGAGCGGTCTGGACAGTCCTCAAATGGTTTACGTACCAGGACGATGGAGCTGCACTGAGTCAGGTTATCTGCAAAGGCTTAATTCCATTTAGTGATTGATTTCAGAAGACTTCAGCCCCATTTTACTGTCTCTTTTCTTACCTCTTTACTCAACCAGTAAACAAACCAATTTGTTTATTGTATACAAACACAAAATGAAACAAAATACCAACCAGCTAGGACACGGGGGTGAGAGGAAGAAAAGAAAGTATTCTAATGTGAAGTTCCGGCCTTTCCTCAGGGTGCCCACAATACAGCTGGGAAGACGAGTGGTGCAGACAAAATGGTGGTGGGCTGTAGGAAGCCCACCACAGCCCAGCCCAGGAAGAGTGATATGGAGTCAAAGTGCTGGGGCTTACAAAAAAAAGGAGGGGAATGCATTTTGTGTCCTTTAACTTTATCCTCAGTTACACATGAGCTAATTCAGGAGTAGGGCCACACCAAACAACACTAGAGAAATTTTGCCATAGTATCATCTCATGCATTCCCAAATCAAACACACTTAACATAATTATCTCATGTTCCTCTTTTTAGAATTATTCATGCCACTGTTTCCTTTTGTTGGCATAAATCAGAGATACCAGCATAAATTTAACATGATTTATTTACTCCTCTACTAAAATACGAATATTTTAAATGTTTCATGATCAGAGGGCTATCAATATTTTATATTAATTGCATAGAAAAGATATCAGTGCAACTATTTAGGAATTCTTCTGTCCCGTGAAGAAAAGGAAGAAAGAAGCAATGAATTATTAATAGCTATTAATAATTGATAGTATACAATGTGTCAGGGACGGTGCCAAATGTTTTCATGGACCTCACTCCTTCACCTCCTCAAAGCTAACCATTATCCCGATTTCTAACACTACAGTTTCATTTTCCCCTCATTTATTTATATGTATATATGTGTGTATGTATGTATGTATTTATTTAAAGATTTATTTGAGAGAGAGAGCATGAGTGGGCGTGGGAGGGCAGAGGAGGAAGCAGACTCCCCGCTGAGCAGAGAGCCTGATAAGGGGCTCAATCCCAGGACCCCGAGATCATGAGCTGAGCCAAAGGCAGACACTTAACCCACTGAGTCACCCAGGTGCCCCCATTTTCCCCTCTTTTTGAAATCATATGGTATGTATTAGTTTTGTTTTGTTTTGTTTTAACTCTTTTCATGCAACACTGAGTAAAATTTACTAATGTAGTAGAATCAGATACCTAATTCACAGGGTCTCCTGCAAAATGAAAATGCAGTTTCCCTGTTTGAAAATTATAAGAAGGTAAAAGCAGAACACTGAACCCAGTACAGAGCTCTTGTGGAGCGGGGCCCTATGCAACTGCCCAGATCACACATCCACGAAGCTGGCCTTGCTGTACAGAATACTAAAGGCTAAATACTGTATTTGATATCTCCATCCCACTATTGCTGGACATACACAGTAGCCTCCACTTGGACTATTTTGAATGGTGCTGCTATGAACATTCTTACGCATCTTGGTGAAGATAAGGATGCATTTCTACTGGGTGTATAGTTATGAGCGAAATCGCAGAGTGGCAGGTATGCTTATGTTCAGCTCCAGGGGATACAAACACAAACTTGTGGCATCAATTTACACGTCCCCATAGTTCCAGACGTCTCAGAGTTTCAATCGCTCCACAGCCTCACCTCCATTTGAGATTTTCTCTTCTCCTCCTGGGGATATGTTTAATGTGTACATCCCTACACTCTACCCCAGACCTAGCCAAACCCATGCCACTGGCATTCTCTCTAGATTCTGTATTTCTCGAAGCTCCTGCACTGATTCCACACTAGGCCAAGTCCAGAATTGCTGCTAATCAACTGGGCCATTTCACAACAGGCCAAAAAAATGTTCTTGTCGCAGGGGCATCAGACGTGCATTGAATAACTAAGAATACGGACACTAGATCATTACTTCTCCAAGAAGACACGCAACAACAATGCTGCCTGGAAGCAGCCAAGCCAGGGATATGCTGCACGTTTCCCAACACAGTGAAATCAAAGGGTCAGTGTTTCTTGCTCCAGTGGTGTGAAAGGGTTTTTGAGAAAGGGCAAGGCCGTTACTGTCTCGAAGTTACAACTAGCTGCTCTGAGAACACACTTTGAAAATGATTATTACAAAGTCATTTTCATTTTCAACTTTCTAATTTTTATTGTAGATAACCAAAGTAAAATCACATCACTTTACATAATTAGAGTGTATTTTACAGCTTTTCTTTGTTGTTTCAAATCTGCAGGATATCCACTTAGCAATGGCATGCCATTTTCTTCTCTTTTTTACATTTCAGGCATATGCACAGAATAAAGGGAATTCTGTCAAAATATATTGTACTTCAGGAGAGAGGCTTTGAGTCTAATACTACATGCAGTATAAACAGTAACTTGGGATTCAAATGTATCAAGTTTGTATTCTTTCTGTGATTAATTTTAGAAGAACATATTCATGGGGGTGCTCTATGTAGACGTAGCTATCTTTAAAATACCCAATAAAAAATGCTAATAGACAGTGCATTGCAATATTTTGTACTTTCAAAGCAAAAATCATTCATGACAGAAAAGTCCCTTCTGCCACATGGCGTATTTATATGGTGCACACATTTTCTTTGTTAGGTAACATGTGCTTATATGTTATAAAAATTAGCATTTCTGGCCATCTTTCCAAAATTGTATTTTTAAGTATAGAAGCACACACATAGAGCTCTGTAACAATGACAGATATTGTTCTCTCATATTCTCTCATATTCAAAGATCATATTCTTTGCAGCGTATGTAACTTGTTATTAACATATGCTTGTCTTCATTTCAGAAATGTGAGTGCATGGGTAATTATATAACCAGAAATTTGCACATCTCTCAATCTCTATTTTATTTTCACATATGATACTGGTATTATGATACTCTTCTCTGCAAGTGGGGAAACCAGAGCATTATCTTAGTATCTGTCCTCAAAAAGAGAGTGTGGCCACAGACAGAGAGCCAGCTCACAGGGTGGGGGGTGGGTCCTCACAGCCTGGATGCCATTTTCTGCCTATAAGGAGGTCCATTCGTATTCCTGGATCCCAGTGTCTCACAAGAGGAATGCACTTCCCAGACAGTCCCTTCCTTGCCTTTCCTTCCTCTTACCATTGCTTTCATTCAAGTCATTAGTCATCATGGAGGAATGGAAAATAAACCTGGTCTGTGCTTGGGCGCCCAGATGGTTCAGTCGTTGAGCATCAGCTTTTGTCTCGGGTCATGATCCTGGGGTGGGCAGTGTGGGAAGAGTCCCTGGCTCAGAGGGGAGTCTGCTTGTCTCTCCCCCTCTGCCCTCCCCCTGCTTGTGCTTGCTCTCTTGCTCTCTCTCTCTCTCAAATAAACAAATAAAATCTTAACAACAATAAAAGCCACAAAACCTAGTCTGTGCTTTCGTGACGTTTCAGTCTGCCAGGGCTGCTAGAACACATTACCATAGATGAAGGGGTTTATAACCAATAGAAATGGGCTTCTCAAGCTCAATGGGATTCCAAGATCAATGGGCAGCAGATCCAGTGTCTGGTGAGGACTGCTTCCTGATGGCCTTCATCTTGGCTAGCTGTGTCCTCACAAGGTGGAAGGGGTCTCTTTTATGAGGGCATTGATGACCATGAGGCTCTGCCCTCAAGACCTATAGCTTTAACCCGGACTCCCCCCTCCCTGCCCCCCCACCTCCATCTCCTAATACTATCATATTAGGGGTTAGGATTTCAACATACAAATTTTGTGGAGAAAACAAACATTTAGTCTATGGCAGGAGGCAGACAAAAAGGGCAGAGTCAATTCCCCTACTGAATACCTGACCCATTACTTCAAGTAGAGCTTTGAGAGGAGAAAACCAGGGACCCATTGTTATTTTAATTTCTAAACTGTCACGCTTAAACAAGTGTTTTCATGTAAAGGTAGAACCTCAAAGCTGCTCCTTTAAGACACATAAAGAACAGAAAGAAGGGCCTTGAAAATGCATATCTTGTGCCCTCTTCCCCTTGTTCAGAGTTTCCACGAAATTCCTCTAAGAACTTGAAACGAGCTTCCCTGGAGAACAGATATCAGGGAGCACAGCTGGCGTCCTGAACATGCCCTATCTGGGAGCACGCTGGCAGTCAGACAGCTGGGGTAAACAGATACAGAGGCCCGTATCCAACGTAAGCTAGCATGGTGATTGTGTTGTGTTTAAAGAAGCAGGAAGGGCTTCCCCCACCTTTTTTTGGGAGGTGAAACGGCACAGAGAGGGGGATATTTGTGTGAATTGCAAGCATCAGAAAAATGAGATCCTAACACAAGGGAAGAGGTCAGGCTGCCCAGGGCTGCCCAGAGGGAGCGTGGAGCGGTTTAGCAAGGCATACTCCTCACCACTGACCAGATCCCATGACTCCAGCTGCAAATATAGGATGCTTCCACATTATGTAAGAGGCAGGGTCAAAAGGGAAACTTTATGAAAAGGTCCATGAGGACTTAATGACCAACAAGTTACAAAATGAAGAGTGATACCTTGTTGTCTCCTAGAAAATTGGAATTCAGTAAAATTTAAGGTGATACCTCACAGGACATAAATAGGCAGGGCATCCCAATGCCATGGAATGGGAAAGGCCAAGAATATCAATCCCACTCTACAGACAGAGAAACTGAGACTCGAAAGGTCATTATCCGAAAACAGACCATGTGAAAGCCGTTGCTCCTTTGTTTGAGATAGCTTATCCACTTTCTCCTGCGTTTGTAAGATGTTCTGGAACACCCAGCCCAAGCATTGTTCTCTCCTGATGTTGACTAGGGCAGCTGGCCAGGGGGTGCAGGCATTCTGGGATGCAGGGCTGGGAATCTGAAATCTATACAACCCCCTACTCTACCCTCCCTGTTCAAATATGTGAACATGGTTGGTGGGCTGATGGGCACCCATATAGTAAGCAGATTATTTAGAATAGCTATGGAAGGCCTTATTAGTTGCCTTCATTCTAGAATGTAACAGAAAGGTAAAAATAAAACACACACAACAAAAGATGCCTAGCCCTGTGCTTTGGAGCCACATCTCAACACCTCTAGTTACAGAAAGAACAGGATTGTAAGCTATCCTTTACTTCCCTTATACTTGATACTTTGTATTCTGTATTCTCAGGCTGGCATTTTTTTTCACTGTGTGAAAGGATGTAGTTTCTGATGTCAAAGTCCATGAACATGTTGCGCACGCTGGCACGGGGCCGGGGGGCTGTGGGGGGGTAGGGCGGGTGAGGAGGCAGGTTGGCCCTCACCTTCCCCAGCTCCCCGCTTCCCAGGGAGGCAGGAAAGTCACTGGGCTTCCCAAGGCAGCAGCCTCCTTTAGCTTCCCTGGAGGAATGGTGGTTCTCCAGAATGAGTCATGCACTTTCCACTTAGTCAACTCTTCCTCAGTATCCCTGTTTGAGGGGAATTCTGCATTTGGGGATTAAATCAAATAAAGGTCAACCTTGGGCTTCTTCAGTTTGAATTACAGCAAGAGAAAGTGTAGACACTGAAATCAAGTGTGTTATGGTTATTTTTCTCATTTCTGTACTAAAGCCCAATTATGTGAACATTGATGAGTAAGACTGAATAATGAAATAACTCTGGGTAGTTATTCATATTACTTTAAATTGTGCATTATATTATCTAACTATCCATCTATCATTCTATCTATCTATCTACCCATCTATTACCTATCCATCCATCCATTGAAAGAAAAATACACAAATAATTTTAAGACTTAGGAGGCTCTCAGTTGAGCATCTGACTCTTGATTTTGGCTCTGGACATGATATTTTTCACAATGGATTGGTGGTATTATATGTCACCTAACATATTTTAGAGTTTCATGAAGTGCACAATGATGATAGAAAAGGCTCATGTTTTGAGGTGCACTGGAATGTTTCTAAGGTAGTAATTATTGTGAAGATGTGTCCTGTCAACTAATTTCACCAGCCAAGTATTTCTATCAGTTTATATTGCATGAAAATGGAATTTCAGAACCTATGATAATGCACAGCAGACCACTGCTATGAGTTGAATTACACTATGTAGCTTGGTTTCATTTTAAAATTCAACCATGGCATATTTAGCTAGAGAAAGATATTAAACCCAACTCTTGTGTATTTAATATAATTCAACTCAAATGTTGCATACCTTCACCTTACTTTTTGTGACCTTAAAATGCTGGATATGCAACTTTTGGTGTAGGGGTATCTTTTAACTCTATGATTTCAGTATGAATTCTTTTTTCAAGTAATTTATTTTTACTGCCCTTTCTGTAATTTCTGATTTCATTGAAGGAGCAAATCTGCTCACAAGTGAATACTCTTAACTATTTAGCCCACAGAGTGATGTGATGAAATTAGCTCATACACTTTCTCTGAACTGGTAATATTCACATGAATCTAGATGGATGGTTACCCATGTGTGTTTCTATGTAAGAAACACACATTGATTATCTAACCAAGGGGCCAGCAAACCTTATATGTAAAGGGTCAGAGAATAAGTATTTTAGATTTTGCAGGTTATGGGTCTCCCTTGCAACTACTCATCTCTGCCACCTCAGCAGGGAAAGAAGCCCTAGATAATGTACACATGAACAGAGTGACTGTGTTCCAATAAAACTTTATTTACACAAGCAACAAGAATGGTTTACAGACCTCTTGTCTAAACTTTTTCTTTTATAAATGTGGTGATAGACCAGCTGCTTCAGCATTAACCAGAAGCTTGTTAGAAATGAAGACTCACAGGCCTCATCATAAACCTACAGAACCTGAACTTGCATTCTTCAAGATGCTGGAGCCATTCATTGAACATGGCAGCACGGGAAGTATTTTATCTCAACCACAGAGATGGGCTTCTCCCTGGATTCACAGGCCAGATAAAGGAGGCTGCACTAGCTGGGTTAGTTGTCCATTCTGTGATAAGGACAGTTAAGCCCTTAGTCCTCTGATTATATATGCTATGTGCTCATACCATGGTACAGTATCCTTGTGAATCATTTTATGTCCCTCTGTCCTATAGACTGACATTCTCTAAACTCAGCTGCTGGCATCTCTCTCTCACACACACACAAACACACACACGACAGTATCTACTTACATAATTTTTTAATTTTGAAAGCGAGTTGAAATTATGAATTACCATTATTCAATCATACAGATGGACCCCGGTGCCCTCATTAGGACTGTACGCCCCTCATGATGTGCAGAGAGCCACGTTCCCTGCTGAGAGGATGGGTTTCTATCTCGAACAGGGCTGGCGGTATGCCTCCATCAGTGGAAATCTGTTTCCTTTCCAACTGTTGCAATATATAACACTGGTTTACACTTGTAGGATTGAGTGAAATATGTTCCCCAGGCTTCATGGGATCAATCTTCCCAAAACAAATGCTTTTAGGTGTTTTCTGCAATGAAACTGTAAAAACTAAAAGAATACTAACAATATAAACACAATTAAGCAGCACGGGAATGAGAGAGCTATTTCTTATTCACCATGTTCTATTCCTGTATCGCATTTTGAAGTTAAAAACAGTGATAAGAATCACAATTTTCAACTTGAGATGATCAAGAAAATGATGACTATTTGACATATAGACTTCTATTAGTAGAAGTGCAGACTAGCAGATATTTTAGGAAAAAAATTAGAAAAATAGAAAGTTTTCTACACCATTAGAGTAGATGTAATTTTTACCAAACACAAACATCCCCTGTCCCCTTTATAAGGAACTTGGGCTTTGAAGAGAATGCTTTTAAAAAAGGATGGTTGAAATATTTTTACAATTTTGTTTTAAAAAAAATAATTGTGTTTTGAAAACACATCTGCATCCTTGAAAATGCTTGCAAATAAAGTGGATTCTCCATTTTAGAAGTATTCAAAAGGAATGTTTCAGTGAATTTTGAACCTATTTAGTCAAAGATGCAATAGTGACCCACCTTCTGAAATTGCTTGATGTTAATGAAGAACCTTACTACTCAAATTTCAAGAAAAATTATCACCTAATTAGTGAATGTGATTCAACCACTGACTTGTGATTCGATAGGCAGCTGACACTGTGGTCCTCCCATTTGGAGGCATTGTTTCTGTGAATTAACTTCCTCAGCTACAATCCTGTGAGAGCTGCATGGCAGGGCCCACTTTGAACCCATCCTGGTTACAACTCTCAGGGGCTACTGGACAGCTTCAAGACGATTTCCTTCTGCAGAGTATCTGCTGGCAAATCCCCAAACATGGCCAATTACAGTTCACATCTTACTCTGTGCCTGCTTCTGAAGTTGACCTTGGGTAGACAGAAATTCACATCCTTACCCATGGGTCTGAGTTTAAACATAATTACCCAAACCTCAAGCTTTCTCGCATAAAAACTGCACTTAAAGATAAGATTGGAAAGAAAAAAAAATAGAAATAGAAGTAGTATGAAATTTTTCAAAAAACTGTATTACAAGGAAAAGGAAGAAAAAGCAATCATGAAGTCAGAGACTTAGCCATGATATTTGAACATCTCAGAAGAAAATTTCAAAATGAAACAATGGACAAAAAGACCAAATTCTGGGGGCACCTGGGTGGCTCAGTCGGTTACTGAGTTCGACTCAGGTCATGATCTCAGGGTCCTGGGATCGAGCCCCGTGTCTGGCTCCCTGCTTAGCAGGGAGTCTCCTTCCTCTCCTTCGCCTCTCCTTCCACTCGTACTTTCTCTGTCTCTCTTGCAAATAAATAAATAAAATTTTTAAAAAAAGGACCAAATTCTGAAAAGAGAAATGTAGACCTATGTTCACTCAGAAACCTGCACATGAATTCTTGCAGCAGTTCTAATCCATGACTGCCACAAACTAGACACAAACAACATGGCCTTCAGTGAGTCAGTGGTCAGACACTGTGGGTAAGCATACAACCAACACTCCTGTGGGCAGGGAGGGATCAGCCATGTGCACACGCAACAACATGGCTACATCTCTATACTTTGAAGCGTTTTAATCAGGAACGGATGCTGGATTTTGTCAAATGCTTTTTCTGCATCAATTGAGAGGACCATGTGGTTCTTCTCTCTTCTCTTATTGATTTGTTCTATCACATTGATTGACTTGCGAATGTTGAACCACCCTTGTAAGCCAGGGATGAATCCCACCTGGTCATGGTGGATGATCTTTT